>VYXF01002659.1:121863-203593 GCA_013397295.1 Polioptila caerulea | reverse complement strand
GGCGGGAGCGGCGGTGAGCAGCGCCCGTCCCGCCCGCTCCGCTCGCACCGCCGGGCACGGCCCTGCCGAGGGCGAGCAGACACACCCAGGGGACCGCGACACCCCCAGCGCCCCCCGCCCGCCCCCTCAGCGCCGGCGGAGCCATGAGCTGGGGCACGGAGCTGTGGGTGAGTGTGAGCGCGGGGCTGCGGGAGCCGCACCGGGGCATAACGGTCCGTGCCCGGGGCCGCTCCGTGCCCGGGGCCGCTCCGTGCCCGGGGCCGCTCCGTGCCCGGGGCCGCTCCGTGCCCGGGGCCGCTCCGTGCCCGGGGCCGCTCCGTGCCCGGGGCCGCTCCGTGCCCGGGGCCGCTCCGTGCCCGGGGCCGCTCCGTGCCCGGGGCCGCTCCGTGCCCGGGGCCGCTCCGTGCCGCCGCCTCGGCGCAGCTCAGCCCGGGGGTCCCCCCCGCTCCCGAAAGTTTCATGTGCAGCCTCTGCAGGGAAATCCCAGCGGAGGTTCAGGAGTTTGATTTAATTTCGCTGAAGGAATTAAATTTTTAAAAAAGCTCCGTGGCACAAGAAAAGCGGCGGCGGCTGGGGAGCGGAGCGAGGCTCGCAGCGGAGCGTGGGGTGGGTTTTGTGTGTGGCTGCTGCGGGAGGCTCCGAGGTGGATCTATGGACAGGGGGTCCGGTTTCAGGAGAGGGAGCTGCAGGGAAGAAAAGCCAGATGATAAAATTTCCTGTCGCTGCTGTTAGAGGGTTTCTCTCCACGCCGGGTCAGAAGGACGGAGATTTTTACGGGGAGACTTTTGTGTTGTGTGTAAATAAAGCAGGTTTTTAGTGCAGAGGGTTCCAATGTACAAAGCTCCTTGATGCTTATGAGGAGAACCTGGGAAGTATAAATGCATTTGGTTCACGGTGGAACGTGAATGGAAGATATTGGACTGTTAAAAGGAACGAGAAGTGGGCAATAGCGATGTGAAATGGTCCCTTGCTAATGAGAAGAAATAAGGGAAGGGAGATGAAAGAAGTCTGGGAAGGCAGAAGAGCTGTTCCACATATTGAATCACAAAGAGGACAGGGTGCAGCCATGTTTGATGGTGGAGCATGGAGCAGACCTGCTGGGGCTGGGAGGGCTGGGACCCGCGGGCAGCAGGCTGAGGAGCCGCTCTTCCCTGAGTGATGGGATGTGGAACATCTTGGGACAAATCTGTGCTTGGCAGGAGGGGGAAGAGGGAAGCGGAAACGGTGTTTTGAATGAAGAAGTCTAGAAGAAGTGGCAGAGGGTCATCTGGGTTGTAAAGCACTGCAGGATTCTCTCCTGTAGTCATGTGTTTGTGGCTGGTAACCCGTGCGAGTTGAGATGAAAATATATTTGAGCTTTTGAGCTGCCTCTTGTAGAAATGGTTATTTTAGATGTGCAAATTGCTGTCCTTTCTGGGAGCATTCCTGGCCCGCTCCGGCAGGCAGTTCAGCATCCCGTTTTGCTGTGACATTGGAGTCATGTTCTAGCCAGGTCTGGTTAGAACTGTGCCGTAAATTAGGGAGCAACTGCTGACTGGGACAGGTTATTGTCGTGCGATTTAATATGCCATAGAAAGGTGGTAAATGCTGGTGAGGTAGTGATGCTATATTGATTCATCAGTATATAAACAGCTCTGCTGCATGGGAATGTTTCTGGGAGAACCTGCAGTTGCCTCCTTTTTCTGCCTCTGGGATGCTTTGGGAGGAGACTGAATAGTTAGGAAGGAATTAAAGCAAGAGGCAGTATAATTTGACAATTTTGACACGGAAAATAGATTTTGAATTCTCAAAAAAGGAACTTTTTTTTTTTTTCACTCCTAAAACTGCAAGCAATACTGAGGTGTTCCTGAACCAGAATGGTAGTAGAGAGTAGTGCCTATAAATAGTTCTTCTTTTATGTAATATTTGTAGGGGTGTGTGCAGCCATATATGTCTCCTGCAACAGTTACAAATTGCTTTTGTAACATTTTTTTATCTGATAATTTTGTTCCTGAAATTGTCTTCAGCAGCATCAAAGTATCATTTTTTCATGTCCTCAATGTAGCACTCTGAGAAATGTAGCAGGTTACTGAGGAAAAGGGCTGGATCAAGAGAATAAATGGTTCTAGATAGAAATTTGGCAGGAGTTGTTTCATTTTAATTTGGGCAGAGCTCTGAGAACATGTCGGTTTTCAGTGCTCTGGGTATTTAGGCCAAAACTAATTTCTCACTCTGTGTTCTCCCTTTCACTGGAAAGAAAACCACTCAAACAACCTGTATTTAACATATGGCACTTTCTTTTGTATATCATGGCATAGTTTTTAAAAGCAAAATTAAATTTCCATTTACCCAAGAACTTTTTTTTTTTAATTTATTTTTTTCTTCTAATGGGTTTTCAGGAGCAGGTGTGGCAAGCAGCATTTGCTGCCTGTTCTGCATGTGACTCATATGTGGTTGGAAGGGCTGAAAGTTATGGCAAAAACAAGTGATTTTAACTGTAGTTCAGAAATTTGCTAGAAAAACCAGCAATCTTTGATCAGGCTTGACTTGTATCTCTGATCTACCAGACTGCATGCGTGTGTGTTCATGATTCACCCCTTTAAATATAGCAAAGGAGTAAAACCGAGCTTGCTTTTTAGAGCTCATAGAATGTTAATGTGCTTGGAGTTATGTAGAATTGCTGTTCATTCCTTGGGGGAGAAAAAGGCTGGTTGCAGAAAGCCTCATACTTCAGAAGCAATAAAATCCCTTTGGCAACGTGTGAGTTGTTCCCAAAACAGGCTTTTAGCCTAGTGCTGTAATGTGAGTGTATCCTGTGCCTTTGGGTTGCAAATCCTATTGCAAACTTCCTACTGGTATTTCACTTGATTCTGGACTTTGAGCAACATCTCAAGGTTGTGCCTGTGAGTGTAAATGGACCCATAAGCAGCAGAATTATTACATGTCCTAATGCAGCATTTATATCCTATATGAGATATGGGATAATGGGATCATCTGGGGCCTCCCATCAATCTCCTGTTGTAGAACAAAACCTGGAGGTTTCGTGTAACCCTGCTTGCAGCTTCTGTCCACCCAATTCTTTCTGCTTGTTCTACTCCCAGCGTTCAGGAGCTGAGGAGGAGGCAGCAGGTAAAGGACAAAGTGCAGGCACAGCACCAGAAGGTTTTGTTTTTCGCCCAAGTTCAAGAGTGCTTTGAGGGCTGACAGGTAGGAGGGTGTAGTACATATTTATTTCACATCTGGTTCCTGAAGCTGGCAGTGTTTTCTAAATGCTTCCCAAGTGGAAGTGATAAGTAAAGGTTGTCCCTCCAGTGCCACACTTTGGGGACAATGGGCTGTAAAAGCACACTTGGATCCCCTTCACCTTTTCCCTTCTTGGCTGATGGGAAAGAACACGGAGCATGGCACCCACAGCTCTTCTGAAGGGTACTTGAGTGGCTAAAATCATAGGTGTGCCATACTTCCCACCAGTGTCCTTTGGGGTGGTATGAAGCCCTTGAAACAAGTGGGACACGTTGCAAACTGAGCTGAAACCGACCTCGGCACTTCGGTGCTTTTCTTCGGGGTAGAAAAGGCCGTGGCTGATGCATGGAATGGATTGAACTTTCTTGATGATGACATTTGGTACAGGATGTAGACTGGGGGAGTAACATGTAAATTTGTGGTTAGGTGGTCCCGGAAAAACTCAGCTTTTTCAGAACACTGTCGCAGCACGTTAGGTGCAGGTGGCCAAGTGATTGAATGTGGAAAGTTTTCTCTTTTTGCTATGAATGTTTCAGAGATGCAGACACTGTGGGTTTGTTGCTGCGGGGTTTTTTTTTTTGACGTTCAGTGTAAAGTTTTAAAAAATGCCTGGGGAGGGAGGTGATTTAATCAAGTTTTTCCTTGACCTTTGAGAAAGCTGGGTGGCTGCTAACAGCTGTCACTGTCCTTTCAGCCTGTGAGAAGGTGGATATTCAGTATTTGCACGGCTCTTAATTTGCTGCCCGGATGCGAGGGCCTCTGCTGGCCAGCTCCTGACGGAAGCAATGCTTTGGGGACCACACCTTTTGTTTATAGGGTGTTTCAGTATCCTTTACTATGAAAACACACGGTTTGTGGATATAGATTTTGTCTTTTAAAGTTCATCCCACATAGGTGCAACTCTAAGAACTTGAAGGCCCCCTTGCTATTTGTAAGTGCTGAATCGTTTCCTCTTTCAGTACTAGCGCCCCTATTTCATCAGCAGAATTTGTGTTTAAACAGCTGTAATCTTGCATTTCTGCAATTTGCTTGAATGCAGCATTGTTCTTCAGTAGTATTTGCAATGTATGGGTGTTGCATGTGGTGGTGACTCACATTTGGAAACCATCTGGAGTACCTGGGTGATGGTGACCTTGGTGGCATTGCACAGTGTGTGTAAATGGGCACAGCAGTCAAATCTCAAACGAAAACCCTGTTTTCTTCTTGTAAGAGCATCTGCGGAGCTGGGTCTCGGTTTGCTGTATTGATCCTTGAGCCAACATCCCGTTTTATTGTCCGCAGCACTGTAACTGATTGCAGACAATAGAAATATGTGCCATCCCACCCATCCCATTCTCACACCTCCACAGCCCCTCACCCCCCAGGCTCTTTGGGGTTTTCCGAGACTTAAAAGAGAAGGAGATGGTGTCTGATGGGAAAAGGATGCAAGTAATTAGTCTTGCCTGATAAGTCATGGGTTAACTCTGATGAGCTGAGAGTTTCCATTATGGGCCTAACCTTCACAGGTGGGTGGGTGAATTGTTGCCTGCTTAGACAATCTTCTCCTGTGGTGATGGCAAATGCTCTTCTGAAACGTGTATTTTATTCTAAATTTGCTGCGAAACTTACTTGATGCCATTCAGACAACTCCCAGAGGCAGTTTTTGTGTTTCTGTTTCATAGAAACTTGGTTCTTGTTTAGTAACACGTTAAAACTTTTGTAATATTTCAAGGAGCCTGGAATTTCACCCACAAAAATACACTATAAAAGCATCCTAAGAGCAAATGCAGTGAAAAGCTGAGGTCAATAATGAATGCATCATATTTATAATTTTTGCTTGGTTATGCTAAAGCTCTCAGTAAAAGTTGTACACAGAGTGCTGGAGATGGGCACTTCAAAGTAAAACACACTTTTTTATTAGCTAAGCAATATTAGTTTAGTATTCTGCATAGTTATTTGGACAGTTTTGAGGCAGCAAAATTGCCTGACATTAACATCCCCTTACTTCACAGTGGCTCACTGGCTGTTTTACGTGGTCAGCCTTAATCTGTCTATGCAGATTAGCGAGTGAGAAATCGTTTATGGAGCTGAGTCATGAGCGAGTATCTGCATCCTGCAGCTCCCACCTCCGTGTGCATGCCCAGCTCCGGCTGGGATCCGGGGCTGCTGCAGCCTCCGTGCAGGTGCACTGTGAAGTTGGTGCCACCAGAGTCCCTTCCGTGGATTAAATAGAGAGTTTTTCAGGCTTTAGGGCGCTGTGTTGTGTGTGGGGTGCCCTGCTGCTGGCAGGGCAATGGGGTTGTGTGAGGAGTCCCTGCAGGCACCTGGAGTAGAGAGGTTCCCTTTTGGTACCCGAAAAGCTGCTGGGATTTGAATGTTTGAATGTCTGAGTAATTTCGTTTACAGCTCTGATTTGCTTTAAGAAAGAGGATCTCTAGAATATCGTCCAACTACCTATTCTCGTATTTCCTACCTATTGATTAAAGAAGGGGGAATTTACGGTCTTTGAGCGTGAGTCAAGGCTTGCAGGATTCAGTGTTTTCCCTTCCAGCCGCATTGTGGCTGCTCGAGATCCCCCGCTTCCTCGAACCATATGGGGAAGGCAGTCAAACACGAGCCGATGTTTTTCTGGACTCTTTGCAGCTCATTAGTGTTACTCATGTTGTGAAACATTCTCTTACGGCAGGATTTCAAAAGCTGTAAAACACTCTTTTAAAGCACAATTTCAAAAGCTGAGTTCCACATAAGGAGTAGGAGCCGGGGTTGCACTGTGCCACTGACACGGTAACTTAATAACCTGCTTTCCATGATTGCCTTTGATTGCTGGACAGGTAACCCGCTAATGAATTTTTGGAAATTCACTTTCATCCTGTTTGAAGTACTGCTGCTGAGATTGGTTATACATTGAATCCAGTCCAGCTGTCAAAATTCAATGGTTTGTTGAGTTTCCTCAGTGTTCATGTAAATATTTTAAAATAACTTCCCCCTTCAGTAAAACTGTATGCTTCAGATGAAACTTTTCTTCCTTCCACCCCTAGAAACTCTGCTTTTCTATTTATTTTTTTTTTCTGAAAACAGTAAGCTGGTTAAATTGGTAAAACAATGTTGTCTCATGGTTTATTGCAATCTTTGCCATCCTTTTCAACCAATGGCTTTGGCTCTAAAATACAAAACAGTGGAAAAGGAGTGTATATGCATATTGTATGCATGTACAGGGTATGGTGCTTTTAGTCTTTCTTCTCAAGGTGTGGTGGGGTTGTTTGGATCCCTTTGGAATTTAACACGATCTCTCTGTTTAACTGTTAAACTGGTCAATGATTTCTTTTGGCTCAGTTTATTAAGAATAGCTTGTTGGCATAATTAAATAAAATGTTTCTTTTTGCATCTAAAAATGGAAAAAAAACCTAGAAGGGCTTCTAGATGAGCTCTTCTGCAAGTGAAGTGCAAGAATGAAATCTTGTTTGCCTGGTGTTCATTGCTGATCACTGAAGCAGATCATGTTGTAAACCATGAAAAGAAGCAGTTCTGTTGCAATGTTGTCCTTAATTTATTTGAGGAAGATTTAGCCTAATTGGCAAAACAATCAAAAGAACAACAGCAATCCCCTAGATGCCCTCAGAAACCCTGTAAAGCAATAAAACTTGAAAAGGAGTCACTTGGGAATTAATGTCTGGTTTGGATGGTCCCCAGTGAGCTACCAAATCACCCAGCTAGTCCTTAATCCTGAGGAAATCCCAGAGCAGATTCTTCTTCTTGTTGTAGCTGAAACAATATAGATTTCTGCCATTAAATCTGTCATTTTGACATCTCTTGTTCAGTGTTTTTCAAGTGCTTCTGTTTGGTGCCTGAAGTGTTTTTATAAAGCAAAGCCTTCAGTTCTGCCCTTGCAGTGGGGCTGGTGTAAGTGCTGCCACTGCCCTTCATTCCCTGCAGGGGAAGGGTGGTTTGTAGTGTTTAGATTTACTCCTCTGGGAATAGCAGGTACAATTTCTCTCATAAATTATTAATTTTATAGTTGGAAAATTTAATTTCATTGCTCTGAGTCTGTGGACGTGCAGAGAAAGGAGTGCTACCTATGTGACAGGAGAAGGATCATCTTGCAAGGATTCTGAACATATTCCATATTCCTAGCTTATTCCTGGAGATTTTGCTCCAATTAACACCAAGAAATTGCTTATTTGGTGCCTTGGACAGTTTACTCTGTCTCAGGCTCTATTCTAGACTGAGCTGGCAGCCCTTCTTATTGAGAATGTATTTAACATTTTTTATTCCAGTCATCTATTTTCTGCTGCTTGAATTTTTTCCATGGTAGGGTGCTCAGGCTGCAGTTTTCCTCTTTCTGTGCCTGTCTCTTGCTCTTTGTGTTTCAGAGCAGTCAGGATCATTCAGTTGTTACCAGGGCCAGTGCATTGCACATGCTGAACACGATGGCTCTTTGGTTTAGGAAAGCTGTGGTGCTCCCATTCATTGGAGCAAACTTTTGAAATGTGGCAGACAGAAGCTGTTGGACAGGGATATGCCTGCTGCTGTTGAGAAAATACTCCTCAATTAGGCAAACCTGTAAGTCCTTGGGAAAAATACCACTTTGCCTTTGCTCAGGGAAGATGTTATTGACCAAATCTTCCTGGGTGCGTTTTGGCCTTGGAGGGATTTTCATGGGGCAAGGTGAGGTCACCCACGGAATAATTGAAGAAGGCCCAGTCTGGTCCTTGCAGGAGAGCAGCCAGGCTTCCCATGCCATGGCTGCTCAGGGCCAGGGTGGGGCTGGGCAGCCTCCCCTGCTCTCAGGCTCCTTTGCTGGCAGCCGGTGGCACAGAGGGAGAAGCTGGCTGGAGGACAGCTCTGGATGGGTGGGATCTGGGCCGTGTCCTGGGAGAGCAGGGTGGGTCAGTGAGCAGGGGGAGAGCTGAGCTGCACCCAGCCAAGGTCAAAATCCCTCTGACCACTTCTGTTCTTTGTTAACAGCAGCAAACCGGTTCTTCTGTTGTCAGGGACTGGTTCTTGTTACACTCACCTGAGGATGAGTGAGGTGTGTGGTCAGAGAGGAAACCACCTGATTGAGGAGACTCTGGAGAAGGAGGGCTGGAGATCACAGCAGGATCCAGTTACAGACAGTTGGGTCTGCTTGTCTGGGAGCTGTTCCTGTGATGGAAGTGCCAGCAATGATGGAGAGGGTCATTTGAGGAGAGATAATTCAAATTGGCAGTTCTGACAGTGAGTGAGGAAGGACTAGTAGGGCGAAGGAAACAGCAGAAATGAGCTCAGGAGGAGAAAATTACCTTAAACAAAGGAAACAAGGAACCAGTCAGTAACAAGGAAACAGCTTGGATGAAAGCACATAGAGAGAGCAGGGCTGGGCTCTGGGCAGGACTGGTGGGATTGTGACTTGCTGTCAGACTGGATGTGCAATGGGATTAGTGCATTAGGAACAGCAAGTCAAGAGTTTGATGGGATCAGGAGAAAGTATAGTGGGTGCACAAGGGGAAGGAATGAGCATGGAGCCAAGGATGAAGGTTAGATAAGAAGTAAAGCAGAAAAGTAGAGCAGGGACCGAGCAGTCCTCTTTTGGCTTGGTAGAATTGCTATTTTATGTGGCTTTTCCATGTCATGTTTAAGTGGAGTTGACGTACTGGTTAGAATGTATAGACATTGATTTCTGTGGTTGCACTTTGCATCTTTACTCTCTGTGGAAGAATATTTGACAGCATCCCCAAATAAAAGCTTTATCCAAAATTGTGTGCAGTGCTGTGTTTCATTCACTCATTCTGTGCAGAAAGCCTGAAGGAATTTCTTAGCAAATAAGTTCAAAATGTGTTTAGATAATATTTTTCACTTTGTATTATACTCTCTTGGGCAGAGAGAAATGCTTTAGCACTTTTATCTTGTATTTACAAAAAGAAAAATATGATTGGCATGGAGCTGGGAGTGAATGGAAGTGTGTTTTCTCAAACAAAAGTTAAATGGGGAAGGGAAATATTTCTTGCCCTCTTGAGGGCTGTTGATCTGTCAAATGTGGGTCTTACAGGAGTGGCATTCATTAAGGGTGTGTAACTCAGGTTTTGCTGTAGTAAAGGAAAAACTGGCAGTGGATGAACAGGGAGGGCTGCCATAGAGCACTACATAAATATTTTTTCACCCATCCTGGCTCTCTCTCCCAATTATAACAGTCTGAGATCCTTTTGCTCACATGTAGTCACTTGAAAAGCCTAAAAATAAAGGGTGAGAGGAAAGGGTTCTATGTGCTGGTCAAGAGCCTTTATTTCCTTACAAGTTTTTGGAGCTGTGAAACATCTGGGTTTCACACGGGGTACTTTTGGCGTGTGTTTGTAAGTTAACATGCAAAAGCTGAAAAACTGCACAGATTTGCTTCAGTTTTTGGTGTGCAAAACAGCTCCTAAGCAAATGTTTCAGTGATGGATGTATTGGTTAGGGGTTCCTTTGCTGCTTTGCTCAAGGGCACCATCATCAGCTGATGGGAGAGGCTCCATCCTCCCAAACACTGCCAGCCTGACCACCAGGATCAAGGCACCCATCACAGATTGTGGTTGTGTGCTTTACCTGAGACCCAGAACTGCACCAGCCAACCCTCTAGGCACTGAGAATGCATCTCACATGACATGTGTGACTGGGTGCCTGTTTCAGTCAGGGCCCTGGGGATTTACAGCCTTATTTTTGGAATTAGGGCTAGCTGGGTTCCAGCTCTAAAGATAAAATCCAGTGTCTCTGGGTGTGTGTCCTTCTGAGATGCATTGGAGCAGCCCAGGAGACCCCCCTGGCAGGGGGTAGGAGCTGGCATCCATTCCTGGCATGTGTGAGCATCTCCCCACCCCCTCCTCCTCTGGATAACTGTGGGCTGGTTTTATTTTGGTGTCGTGGTTCCTATTCTGATCCTTGTCTGCATCATCCCTATACCTGTATTTTGTATAAAACTGCTGAAAGCTGCCTTTCCCGAGGTTCAGTGTGATTGACACAAAACGATCTTGAAATGGGAGAGCTGTAATTGTTGGAAAACGACAATTTTTGTGAGGAAATGTGCTGTTTTGAAACACATGCACCTAATTTAGGCATCGTTGGAGACTGGATCTGCATAGTTGTCACTCTTGGAAAATACTTAGTGTTGAACAGAAAGGTATCACAGTGCCAACATTTAATGGTCGAGGGAATGTGTTGAATTGTTCCACTAACAAAAACCTTTGCTGAGCTAAACAATACAAATATAAATATCTCACTTGGCTATTAGCAGCTGAGTTGAAGTACTTGATGGCTGGGAACAGCATGGCAGAATGGTGTGATCCATTCACACAGAGGTCCAGGATATTTTACATGATATTTATGGGTTTCATGCACACAATTATAGACATTCGTATTGACTTCAATCTGCTGTTGGCTTGGTGTCGTATTCTGTGGTTTCCTTGTGGGTTAATCTCTGGGAACAAAAATAAGTGGAATAGTGACAGAGGAATCAAAAGCCAGAATCCACATTAGGAGGTTTGAACGAGTGAAAAATCAAAATAATGGAAATTGAGACCCCCTTTTGCAGTTAGACTGTAAGAATGAAGTGTTTGGGGGTTTTATTCATGATATGTTGATACACATGGTGTTTGGGAGGTGCTGGTCAGTGGAGCAGTGCTGATTTCCCTCTGGGGGTGAGGCATCCATCCAACCTTCCTGGTGGGGGGTGGGATTGATTCTTTAATCAGAACAACAACAATCCATCCCGAAGCTTCCTCAAGGTATTAGGGCCAAATTAAATAGTCTGGGACTCGTGTGTAAGCCCTAATGCACTTCAAGAGGCTTTTGTGGACAGGAGAATTTTGAAAATAATCAGAAGATGAACCCAAAAGTAACAGAAAAAGAGCCACAGGCAGGAATCACCCTTAAAAAGGGGACTAGAATACATTTTCTTTGTGTGGTGCAATGCTTAATGCTCAGATTCTCTTAGGGAAGGAAAGATGCATGAACTATACAGTTCTATTCATGGCACTGCATTTAGGGCTTGTTTCTCTCCTTTGTGTATGTATTCCATAGCTGTTCCAAAAATAGATATGGTCACAAATACCAAATTAGTGGAATTAGGCATCTTAAAGCCAGGAAATACACCATTTTTGAAACAACAATCACCACTGAGGAAATGTGGGATCTTATGCACATTGTATTTTGCCTTTATTTTACAAAATGTTGAAGTTGTGTTGGCTTGTGTTTGCATTTGCAGAGTCCACAATCTGGGTGAGTTTCATAAGGATAAAAATGTTATGGTTGCATTCAGCTTTATTTGAAATTTTACTTTTCTTTAAGTTGGAGGAGGAATGAAATATGATCACTGAGCTGTAGTCTGTATAGTGAGTGCTCACAAGCTAGAACTAACTACTGAGTAGTTACTACTAACTACAAAGTGTCAGTAGCCTTGTTAGATGTGCTTATTGATAATTTTGGATGTCCTTCATGTACAAAAACACTCAAAAAATTAAAGTGAGGAGCCCACATGACTGCTGTTCTGTCTTGCTCTTAGTTCTCATTCACTTTGTCTTGGTCCATCTCTGCAGACCAAGCCAGGCAAGCAGTAATTTTATTTTCCCAGAGTGTTGGAATCCTTTACAAGTATATCCATAAGGCCCGAGGACTTTGTGGAGCTGGAATATTTCAGGGTGGCTCTTTGTTAGTTCTGTCTGTGAATTCTGAATGTCCCTGATGGAAACTGGCAGGTGCTGTCCTCTTAAGCCTCTGGCTTCAGAGATGCTCTGCCCAAGTCTTCTCCCATTACATAAACTTTACTGGTCCTAGTGGTTCTTGACCTACCAGTTTGGGCCTTGAATCAGCAGCCAAAAATTTGGAGAGATGGATTTGAACTTGAGGGTTTGTGAAAAACAAACCCTTTATTTTCCCTTCCTTGGCTAGGGGCAGTTTTGACTCAACCTTTGGAGCAGAGCTGTAACTTTAAAAAACTATTTTAAGTGGAAGATATTGTCATTGGAACAACTGTAGGGCACTGAGTGACCTCTTTGTCCTCGCTGTGGGAGGGGATGTTCTTGTCAATTTGTGAGAAATGTTCTTTCTTTCCCTGCCTTCTTTGTAGGTAGGTAAACACACATTTGTTTTCCTCTTCCTCTCTGAATCAGCCTGGTTCAGAGGCCAAACTTGCTTTCCCTGCTTGGCAGATAAAGCATCTCGTAGATTCAAGTCAATATCCTCTTTCATATTTTTTAGATGATTCAACTGCTCATCAAGCCACTGGTCTGTCCCTGTGTTCTAAAATATTGGGGAGTCATGGGGCGTTCAGGGAACTGAGCCCATCCTCCAGTGGCTGGGTCAGGATCAGTGGCTCAGGCCCATTGAAGTCCAAGGTGGGACAGGAGGTTCCTGTTTGTTCTTCAAACAAAAGCGTTTCTGGTGTGTTTGAGTGCTCTTTAATCCCACAGGCAGAGCCTTCTGATGGATGAAAGCTGAAGTGAGCAAAGGGTAGGTATGAGGAAGAGGGAAAGGGGAAGAAGAGGAAGGCTGACATATTGTACAGATGCCTTATACCTGAGTCTTGACCTCTGCTGAAGAGAAAATTTACTTTTCTAATGTTCTGCAGCAGAGCAGGTTCTTTTTGTTAATATCCCATTATTTTCCCATGTCCCCCCCCCGTTCACCTTCCTTCCCATGAGTAGATTATTTATTCTCAAAACCAGTTTGTTTTGCCTTTCTTGCATTACTCATATGATTTATCTTATCACCGTGTACTTTAGAATTTGCAACATTTGTTTCCAAAGACGTTGCCTGAAGTGCAGTGTGATAACCTCTCAGAGATTTGAGTGTCAGATGTGTCACATTGGGCAAGGCTCCTGCAGGTCAGCAGAACACACCAAGTGTCACAGGAACAGCAAATCACTGATTTGGGACACCCAGAGCCCAGGAGAGAGACTTGCTGATAGTGACTTGGCAACGTAATGAGACAGCAAGGGATTGGAAAATTTTATACAGTGCTCTGAGGTGGCCACTTTTCATTTCCTCCAATGAACTGTGATGTCCAAAGCTGGGTGTCTCTTCCACAAAAATCAGAACTTGCCCTTTAATATCTTCCACTTTTGAGTAAAGGACTAGTACCATCTCTTTTCAGTAATTATTTGGAAGTCCATCTAGCAGGACGTTTGAGGAGTGCCTCAGTGTCATTTTTAGGATGTCAATCCTTGTAATGCTTGGGTTTCTGCTCTTATTAAGTGCAGTGCTCAAAGTACTGTACTATCCCAGAAGTCTCTTGGGTTTGGTTTTTATTTTTTCCCATTTAAATATTTATTTGTTTCATGAACTTGGGGTTGTTGGCAGCATTTTTTGCTGGAGATCCCACCCCCTTGTGCTGGGTAGACACTGGGCAATCCAGGCACTGATGGTCCCAGTCTTGCAAATTAGGTGCCATGGATTAAAGACAAGAAAGATTGGAAGGATGGAGAAGACAAGAAAGATTGGAAGGATGGAGCACAAGACACTCCAGGATGTGGAAATCCTCAACCTCTCCCATTGTGTGACTCTTCTGGTCTGGGTAAAATATGGCAATTTCTCTAGTGCCCACATTTGTTATGAAAGTTCTTCTGTGTTGTGAAATTGTAACTACTGAATAGTTACTGTAGTCTGGGATGAACTTACAATAAAATAGATACCCTCTATTTTACTTTTATCTTCTGATATTGAAAAGCAATATAGCAAGCTGATAGTACAATTTATTTTAAGTATTGCAGTGTTCCCTGGATGTTATAAAAAGTGTGTATGTCTGACAGCCACATTTCAAAGAGTTTTTTCAATGTACTGATTAATTCTCTTCAAATAAATAGTCATGCAAAAAATGAAATACAACATCAATATTTAATGGCATCTGCTTAAAACCCTCCCAATCCAGACTTCTGAAGTGGTGTGGGGGCGATATTCACACATCCCTGATAAAGGGAGGATGGAATGTGTGTGTTTTCTTTTCATTTGAGGAATTAATTACTCCTTAAAGATGTGACTGTGAGGTGCCCTACATGACCCTGTGCAAAAATAACGTAGGAAACAGCTTCATCTCTCTTTGGAGGCTGTTGCACTGTGGGTGTTCCCAGAAAGGGAGATTCTCTTTCCTGGATGGAATGACCCAGTCTCCACCTCACAGGCTTGTCTGGTTGCAGCAAGTTGGCAGAAGTTACACTGGAAGTGGGCTGCAGTTTTTCTCTTGCTGCAGGAAACAGTGAGCCCAAGTGACCAGCACCTTACCCTGCACATCACATTGTTTCATGTTCCTCTGTAGTACAGCACAGCAATGAGCTGACCTAAATTCGTGCTGCTCTTGTGAGATGTCAGTCTGCTCTTAAGCTGTTTGCAGTCCTTTCATCTGTGAACTGGCTGTGTTAGGTGTTAGTGCTCTGTTGTCAGCTGCTGCTGCTAAATGGAGAATCATTCTTCTTGTGAAGGAGTGAATTTGTGCTGGATTTGTGTGCAATTTGTGGGCACTGTTTGTGCCAGAGTTGAGGAATCCATTACTCTCTGGAAATGACAAGCATTTGTTAGGCTTCCTCCCACAGTGGGGACAGAAAAGAGCAGCGCTGTGCTTGCCATCCTCTTTTGATGCTTCATGGTTTGTTGTTGCTGTGATAGGAAAACACAAGGAGCAGCCTGGAATGTAAGCATTCCCTGTGTTTATTTGTTGGTGGTGTTGTGGTAGCCTTCCACTTGATCTTCCAGGAACGTGAGAAGAGTGGAAATCAGGGTGACATATCTATAGTTTTAGTCACAAAGTCCCACCCCATGTGCTCTGTGAGCAGCACACTTGGCTATGACAGAGTCCTAATAAACCAATTAATTAAGAAATATTCCTGTAACACACACTGTGCTGTCACACTGACCCAAACTTAACCAGCAGCTCTCCATGACGAAGATTTTAATAACATTTAACCACGGTTTGTGTTAGTCCTTTGACTAAGCACATCATGATGTATGTGGTGTGGTGGTCTTGGTTTTGTTTGCCCTCAAGACACAAGAATGCTTTTTATTGCTGTCCCAGTAACCAGTCCAAAGTACAGCAAGCAGCTTTACACTTGAAAAACTGTAGCACCCTTTCAGGAAATATCTGCGGCGCCTCAGATTTTTTCAGCCTGCTCACACATTCAGAACCCCGGACAAGCAGCTTAAGATCTGAATGAGATTGTTCACCAAATGAGTTGGTGCAGCATATTAATTTGCTGGTGCTTCTAAATGCCTGCAGTGTTACAAGAGCCTGCAATGGCACTGAAATACCAGGAGCTTTGTTGGCTCTAAACTCCTTAAAAGAGAGTTTTAAATTCTTGTCTGCTTGCTGTAGCCTTACCAGCTTTATAAAGAATTTGGAGATCTGCATTTCAGAAAGGTTCTGCGTCCAGGGCTTAGGAAATGTTAGTAAGAGCTTTTCCTGGTGGTATTAATTGTCTTGGAGCTCGATTGTGCTCCAGGTTTTACTGTATAGCTGATGATATGAGCCTCCTATTAGTGCCTTTGTCTAGATGCTGATGGATCCATTTATTGCGTGGTTTTATGCACAGGATTTATGTTGAAAAAATATTTGCCTTTGCAGTTAGGTAAACTAACATAATGTGGTTTTAATGAGGCTGGATGCAGCCTCAACCTGATTTTATGTGTATTTTCAGTTTCATTTTACGCTAACATTTAAATGTCAGGATAGAACTGATACGACATTAACCCTTTTTTTCTTTTTTTGTCTTTGTTTGGTGAGCCAACACCCTCCTCCCTCAAAACCAATATTCTGCCTGGTAGCTGGAGAGGGATATGAATTGTTGGCCAAAACTACAAAAAGTTTAAAACTTAAGAAGTCAATTTTCAAGGTCTTGAAGCAGATGATTTTATTTAGAGGATGGACCCAAATATTTTAGTGAAAGCTAAAAAATCCAGTGTTCCATGCTGTCCTTTGTTTCACTGTTCCTGGATTTAGGCAAATATGTTGTTCTAGAAGATGGGTGAGCAGAGGCAAGTTGTCAGACTGGTGCGACCCAAGTGTGGTCTTTAATCTTTAAACTTTAAATTGGGTAGTGATTTTCTTCACAACTTCATCTGAAAACTATATTAATAGGAGGCTGTTTACTGATGTAATTTCCATTATTATTGTAAAGATATTTCTTCAAGTGCAATGGAAGCTTGAAATCTATATCATGGTATCATCATTGTTATAGCATGAGTTATAAAATATTCACATGTGTTTTTTGAGCCTAAGGAAATGAGATAGTTGTCACAAGAAAACTGGATTACCCCTTTTGCTCAGCTGGACTTGCCTATCCAGCTTAGGAGCAGAATATCCTGGCTGAGGGAAGCAGTCCTTACTTAAAGGATCAAAGGATGTTGCTCTCCTAGCTCAGGATGGCAAAATGTCATTTATTCCTAATGCTTAGATTTCCAAGCCATATTGGTGAAAAGAAACTGTAATTGTTGATTTATTTCCATTAAATGTTCTGACTGTTTCTCTTTGAGAGGCCGGAGGCTGTTTAGGGAGCCAGACCAAAAGGTTTGGGCAGTCCGTAGCTGCCCTACTTTCTAGAAACTGTAATTTTAGGTTGTCTTGGCTGGCACAGTGTGGTCAGCACAGTGAACTCGAGCTTTGTGTGCTGGGGCTCGAGTGTGGCCGTCCTGCAGCATCGCTGTGGCACCGCCAGCAAAGCACCGAGCCTGGCCGGCCGCGCCCGGCTCTGTCAGCTGGGCCAGCCCTGGGGCTGCTGCAGTGAAGGCAGCACTTGGCACAGCCAGGCTGCTGCTCCACTGGGGACTCTTGGCTGCTGCTCCAACTCGCTTTAAACGCTCTCTCATCGGGTGCTTAAAATCGATGGCTGGTAGAGACAATTGTGCTGTAAACTCTGGTGCTGCACGATTCATGAGTGTCATTTACGGAGCAGGGAACGCTGATTTCTTGCCTTTTACAAGGCTGGGTGACACGAGGTCTCTTTATTCTTCTTGTGTGAATGTTTGGTTAGTGTGATGGAGTTAAATTTACCTTTTCCTCTTTAGATTCTTGCAGTTTTCATATGTCCCCGTGGAGAATGTCAAGTATCCCTGAGTGAGCAGCCTGGATGACTCCGTCACAACCCTGGGTGCATTGTGCTGCTCTATTGACTCTGCAAACCTGAAATGTGTGTGGGAGAACTTTCTCTTGTAGTCTAGCATGTCATTTAATTGATGTTTGTTTGGTAATTTGCCTCAGATTAAATTATTCCTTGTCACCACTGAACAAATGCTTTGTTTGCTTCTGGTGGGTCAGCATTTTGCACAATGTTTCCCCCTTCTTATTCCACCTACTTTGATGCATTCATTTAGTTTTGCTGCAGTATTGAGAGCTGAGAGAGGCTTCTGTTGGGAGAAGGGGGAGACCCAGTGGAGTTTGAGAGGCTTTGAACAGTGATTTTTTTGGTTAAGGGAAATGCAATTGCTTTTCCTCAGATTTAAACTTTGATGTAACACAAGTTCACACTATAGTTAATGGGAGTTGTAACCCGAGGATAAACTTCATAGAAATGTCACAGGAGTGAGCCTGTGAGAATAGGAAGATATGCTTTTTTCCTCCAAAGGATAAGAGACTGAAGCAATTGAAGAATTACTACCAATAGTGATTTGTGCTTTGATGCACAGGTGGATGTTTCTGATCCTTAGCAAGAAGTGTCAGCAGCAGAATTGCCACATCAGTTTTGGTCTGACCATATTTGAACGTGGTAGTTCTATGGCTGTACAGGTGATGGTGTCTTTTGTAGAGGATGAGGCACGACAAGGATCAGCTTAAAGTCTGAATATTTTATGCAAGTGGGATGAGACTGAAACGATGTTTTTGTCAAAACTGAGATAAATGGCCCAACTCTAGGACATTGCATGGGGGTTAAGCTCTTCCTGAATGTTTATCAGTGAAAAACTGAGAGGAGAAAGGTATTGGGTAAAAGAAAAATATGTGATGGGATATTAGAGAACTGCCTTGGTTGCCATTTTTACAGCTACAGGAAGGGCTAGGTCTTGCTGTAATAAAAAAGCTGTATGAGAAACCCTAAGAGATGGATTTAAGGCACAGAGTCTCTACAGCTTTTTTCTGTCTCTTTGCTTATATTTCTGGCCTAGTTCCAGAATTTATCCATTTTTTGCCAGTGTAGCTTGATTCCACTCCACAGAGTGGAGTGTATGAATAGATAATTCTGAATTATGAAATGCACTTTGAACAGAATTTCTTAACATATTTTGAAGTGACCAACTTTGTTGTTCACAGACATTTTAAATGTTATGTGCCCTGACACTGTTGTTCTATCCTTTGCATTGGATTTCTGAGTTGCATATATCTCTGATAATCTTCCTTTTCTGGAAATTTCACTATTTCTTGGATCAGAGTGGAAGCACCTAATCTAATTTCTGGTTAAAAATGGAATGCAATGGCAGATAGAAATACTTCAGGCATAGCAGTAATCTTATTTGGTCTTGAAGTGGCTCTTGAAAAATCTCGGATTGTATTTGTCATGTCATGGTATTTAAGGTATTAAATGCTTTTTGAACCCCATCTACAAAGGAGTTTTTCAGCAGTTTGTTCCATTTAATTTGGAAATGAGAGGAGGGAACAGTCAGTTCAGATCTTCACTTTTGAACTTTAGGAAGGGTTTGGAAGTCTGAATTGTGGGGGCTTATTTTTTTAACCCTAGTTATTGCCATTGCTCCAGTGGTTTCCAGCCTCAAGCTAAGCAGAATTAGTGATTTTCACAACATTTTTCTTTTCCAAGTGTCTGCACAAGGATCCTGGAAAGACACGGTGCCTGCACTGGGGTTTGAACAGTTCTGACTTCACAGCCAGGGGAGGAGGTGAAAAGGAGTAGAGGCTGTTTAGTGAATAAATACATCCTTGCATTAACGTGTGTAGAAAAGAGCTTTGCACACGTGCTCAGTTCTACACCCACCAGGGATTTATTTAGTGGAGATTAGAAGTTTTGCTGTTGAGAATACCAGGCATGCCTGGCGAGACCTTTGCTGCTTTTTTAACTGTTATCTTTTGGGGCTGATTTTGATAGAGGCCAACCAAGGACTCTTATTTGTAAAGTGTAACCATGTCACTGATTGTTTTAAGTGGTGATATTAAAAAAAAATCAAATTAATTCCCTCAAACTCCTTTCCCAAACTCCAACTGTGTGCTCAGAGCTGAATCATATTCAAAAAGAAATGAAGAAATATTGACTTTGAGGATGCATAAAACAACATGGGTATTCTACATGATGAAACCAGTATGGCATTGGTTTGTGATGAAGTTGGGCAAAAGGCAAATTTCCCCAATAACATTCCCACAGAGTGCTACAGTTTGAAGTATTGTTCTTGTGGATGAGATTCTGCTATTGTGATTCAGTATGGTTTTGGATAAGAAGGCAGAATTGCCTTTTTTCGTGTGTGTTCTTTTAAATGGATCAGCAGGTTCGTTTGGCTTTCTATTGTAGTTATCCATGCCATGCAATGAGCAGGAACCACTCTATGGCTCATTTTTAATAATCAGTACACAGCTGCCCAAAGGGGAAACCGTGGGCAAGAGCTCTTGTTGATCTTTGTTTTAACAGCTGGTATTATTAAGGGAGAGCTTTGCAGACTGGGAAAAAAAAAAAAAAAGAGGATGAAAATCAGTCAACAGTTAATCCAAGATGTGGCCAGACAGCAAAAGATTTACTGGGAATTAGTTCTAAAATTGTATTTGTTCAAATAATTTCAGAAGAAACGAATGGGTGTGTATTAAATCAGGGAAGTGGGATGGTGCTGGGGAACAGCGAAAAGTTGCAACATTTGTCAACTGAAAAACCTTCCTGGAACAAGAGCAGCGTATATTTAGCATTGTTACCATGCTGCAGCTCCTGGGGGAGGCAGCTTGGATCTGGAGCTCTGCTGCTGCTCATGATTTATACTGTCCTAGCAGCAGAGCCCCACGAAGCAGGAGGATCTGCTCATTTTCAAAGCTCTTGTTTATAATGCACGGAACAGTGAATCCCTGTGGGTCCCTGCAGCTTTCAGGCTGCAGCTCTGGATCCTGTCAGCAAAAACCAAATCTTCATCCCATTCCTGTTCCCCCAGGATGAGCAGAAGGAGGATGTTAGCATGGCTTTGTTTTGTTTCTTTGGTTTTTGTTTCCTTTTTTTTTTTAAATGAGTTTTGTGGGTATAATTAATGCTAATGGTAGAGATGCATCATCTCTCTGGCCCCAGTAGATTTTAGTAGTTATGAACCTGAGCCTTTGCTTAGCCAATGAGTCTGGATTTTAAAGTCTAGATTCTGTTTATCCTCATACCTAGTACAAATAAGTTTACTTAAATCAGTTGAATTGCACTAGAATCATCAAAAGAAGCAGCATGAACGTGTTTGTCTCCAATTTAAATAACTGAACAAGTGCATTAAAAGGTTGAAGTGCACTCTGTCCTTCAATAACAAAATAGTCCGACTTAACATCTGGCATTAGTTGAAATTTCTCCCTTTTTATCTTGTTCTGTAAGAGCTTTCTTACGTCCTGGGTTGTAATTTGCACATTATAATGTATTTGGAAACAAAATCGAGTCTTGTTCTGGGGTTTCTTGAGTGTGTTTTATAAGCAGAATTGTAGGTTTGAAAAGAAATGTTTCTTTCTGAATGGGCTGCTCATGACAGATGGTTCTCATTGTGGCAAAGTCATGCAGCGCCTCAAACCTCAAAGTGTATAAATTTATTTGAAGGAAATGAATCGCTGCTGCATCATGGCCACAATGAAAAGTGTCCTTGGACACTGCAAAATGGTGATTTTTTTGAGTCTTGCCTTTTCCTTATTCAAAGAGAGCTATAAAATTAGTTTTCAAGAGAATGAACTGTGACACCTCTGAGAGGCACATTTCCTCTTTCAAGAGATGCAACACTATCTTTAGAAGGATCTCCCACTGATAGCAGCAGGTGATGTCCCGGTGTGGCCTTTTCAGGGACCACTTTGAGTAAAACCAAAATAGCACCTCGTGCTCCATGCTGGATGGGCTTCTGTCCATGCTGTCCAGGATATGTAACCTACATAATTTACCATCAAAAACTCCCTTATTCCAAGACAACAAAGCATCATCTTATTTGTCCCTCCCTCTCCAGTATTTGGCTCAGTTGCTGTTTCTCTTAATCACCTGTTGCTCATGAGCTGTGTCCTGCTGCAGCTGAGCTGATCACATCTCCCTGCCTTCCCTCTCCCCAGAATTAATCACTCCTCTCTGCTATCTTACCTCTTTCAGCATCTTTCTGAGCTGCTGCAGGACCAACCACATCCTCTCTCGGATGGAACATCCCCTCTCTCACCTTCCTTCCTGCCTGCTGTGTTAGCACTGTTTCTTGCCCTGTTGCCATGCACCAACTTCAAGTTCTGTTTTACCACATCCTTTGCACGATACAACAGGCGTAGGGGGAGGAGCAGGCTGGCTTTGACACCAGCTTGGCAGAGGTGGAGGGTTTGGGGCTTCGGTTGGTTTGGGCTCTGCTGAGGAAGGCTCTTTGCTGCAGTGGTGAGAGCAGCCCTTGGGGGCAAGACCAGGAGGTTTCTTGCAGGATCACCTGCTCCTGGAGCTGCACTGCTTCTGTGGCCTCTGACTCAGAGCCTTCTGGCTGCTGCTAAAGGAGCAGTTTCACTTCACAGTTTAGGCTGTCAGCAGAGTGAGACACTGAGAGTGTGTGTGTGTGTGTGTGTGTGTGTGTGTGAATGCCTTGGCAGTCGATGACATCGCCTGTGTCACACCAAGGAGCTTCTCCCCCTGAACACGTGCTGGGTTTTGCAAGGCTTCCATAATAGGTGTTAAAGTGGGTCACCACGGCGGGAGTGTGGCTGTACTCCCAGTGACCTCTCCAGCAGCCAGGGCTGGCCTCTTGCTGACCTGTTGCTCCGTGCTGCTGCCCAGGAGCCACCACTCTCTGTCCCAGCCCAGCTTTGGGAGCTTGGTGTTTGCTGCTGTTCACTGCTGTGGGCTCTGTAACCCAGAGCTGTGTTTCAGTCTGGTATTGGGCACCTTCTCTACAAGGTGCTTTAACCTCCCCCAGTACCGAGCTCAGCCCTTTCATCAGTGGGGGATGTTCCTGTGCTGTAGGTGGATCTTTCTGTGAGGTGTTGCAATCAAACTGGTTCCCTGTCAGCCCTGATGATCTGGTTGTACTCCCAGGACTGGCCGTGCCTCAGAGCACCTGGAATATTCATGTTGCTCTCCAGGTGCTGGCTTGTGTGCCAGCTGCTCATGGCTTTTCTCAGAAGTGCTTCTTGCTTGAATTAAGTCAGGTTTTTATTCAGGTAGGGTTAAGGTATGGCCAAAACCTGCCTGTGGGACAGCACCTCAGCTTAATTAGTGGGGGGGTCACTCTTGAGTTTGTGGAAGGTGGTTTTTGGGGTGGGGATGAGTGTGGTTGGTCTCAGAAGCAATTACAAAGCAGTGAAAAGGGCGTTGCTATTATACTGGGACAATGTTATTTTCTATCCAAATTAAAACTGGCATAAATATTAGAATTTATTTTGCTCTCCATTTCAAGGCTGAAATAGGGCCCAGAAACTGCTTTATTCATAATGTCTATTGAATTAGGCAGGACAATTATAGGTGAGTTTACCTAGAAACATTTCAACCTAAAATATAGTTTGTTGCCACTCTTGCTTTCTGTCAGTTCCCCTTCATGCAGGTTTGAAATACATCCAGTTTCCTAATGATGCAGCCAGGACTCTTCTGTTTCTTTTTGTGATATCCTGGCTAGATCAAGTTCCCAGGTGAATGGAAGAGATGGAATAGTTAACCTTGAGGGCTTCATGGAAAAATGTGTTTAGGTGTGTGCAATGAAAGGGAGATGGAGATGGGCAAGCAAGATGGCTTTTTTCTCTGGGCTGTTTATTATTCAGCTCAAGCAGAAATCATGCCTGTTTAGGCAACCTGGTGAAAGGTCAGGAGGAATTTATTTAATACTTTAGGGGCAAAATGAAATGAAGCGTGTGTGGCTGGAGAGGTGATCTGCATGACAAATGCATGTGATCATAAACAGCTCTGCACAAGGACCGGATGTGTGGGGGAATGGAAGGGTTCACTCAGCAAACAGCCAGAGAAGCCCCAGCACGGCTGGAGTGTAAAGCAGGCAGAGATGGTGTCCCTGCCCCATCCCTCTGTGCTCCGTGGTGCTGTGAGTGCTCCTTGGCTCTGCTGCAGGAAGGCAAAGGTTGGTGTCCTGTGTTCCGTATATAATCAGGGAGGTTTGTTTAGTGTCATTAACTGAGGGTTTCACTGGCTGCTGCTGACAAGTTTTGTGTGGGAAGTTGATTCTCATCAGTAGTGGCTGAGTCAACAGATGTAGAAAATACCAAAGCAATTCAACTCATCTCTGTTTTCTGGAAGGCTCTTGCAGTGGTAGCCTGTATTTTATGCATTTTCTTTCATTATTAATTTGCCTGGAGACTGTTAACATTTGCATATAGCTTTATTGTAGGTCTCTGAGGATCTGTGATCTGAATTCCCGTGCATTCTGCCAGCACTGTAGTGCCATATGGGATTCAGCTGAGCCTGTGAAGGGCTCATCAGCTCGTTAATTATTTTTATAATTTGAAGTTGTTAAACCATGGAATCTAAAAAAAGTAATTTAGAAATTGAACGCTGTAATGTATTCTTGATCTTCACTTTGATTCCTTTTTGCCTGTGAAAGTGAATGAGAGTGTTTTTAAAAAAAGTGATATGGGAGGAGAAGGTATGATCAGAGGTAAAAATTAGCTCTTAAATCCCCTGTTACTATTTTTGTTATTAATGACAGTATGTAAACAAGTAATCTTGTGAGGAAACAGAATCAAACTCCTTGGGGAATGAGGTAGTAGAAAGTCCTCAAGTATTCTTCATGTTCAGGACTCCTGGGTCTCTTTTTGTATTGCTGCATTAGAATTACAGGAGGCGTATGCTAAATATAAAAGCTTCTCATTTGCTATTAGCATCTGAATTTTCAGCATAGTCTTTCTTCATTATTTGTCTCTGGGTTAGCATTCCTAATTTCATGCTTCTGCACTGTCACCTGTGAAAGCAGCAGAAAGGGTGACAGTGACACTTTAGCCTCAGTACTGGTACAGTAAATGCTGCCAGCTCAGTCTACTCTGGGCAGGTTTGACAGGAAGATTTAAATTGAAGAATTATTTGGTAAATTCTCCTGAAATACAATGTTTTATTCACAGTTGTAACCAAGTAGGAACCCCAGTCCTTCTGGTCTGGCTCTGTATTGGAACTGGGCAGGCTGAGTCTGTCTGTCTGCAGAGAGACTGAGGCTGCAGCTCAAGAGAAAAGTGAGGACATCCCCTTTATTTCAGTCAGTGTTAAGGCTGAAGAGGCCTTGGTGGCAAGTGCAAGTCCATCACTGGATCTGAACACCGTGTGCTGAACTATTTCGCAATAGATGAAGCCTTCTAGAAAGAGGAAGAAATATCTCACCAAGCTGATCTTCAAAGACCTCATGAGTAACACTTTATTGCTCAATAATTGGTTGTACTCCATGTTATATGGCTGAGAAATGGGAAGAAGGTTTTCCTTTTGGGTTTTTTTTTTTTTTCCCTTGATGGCTAACTTTCCTCTTCCCAAAATACTTTGCATAGCTGGGGAATGTGACTTCAGGAGGGCAGTTGAGAAGTGAAGGGGATTTGACAGCTTAAAGTAACTGTTCAAATGAAGCAGAGCAAATGGGCAGCACTATTTCCATTTTAAGCATTGTCAGGGTAACAAGCATGCAACTGAATTTCAGAAAGAATGCATGGATGGGAGGTTATTTGGGCAGCAGTAAAGGCACCGGGAGAGAATTAATGGAAACAGAAATGAAGTTAGAAAATGAATTTAGAAACACGCTTTGCCTTAGGGTTAAAATATTCAAAGCATTCTGGGTACTTGGATGTCAAATTCCTGTTCAAGTTAATGACTGAAATTCTACTCTCCTCTTTTGAGCTTCGATTTTTGTGTGTGCTCAAGAACATGTTAAGCTCTGAACGGTTTGTTTGAAGCAGCAGGGGCTCTGCTTTCCCACCTGTGTGAGTCAGGTGGGCCAGCTCCTGTGTTCTGGCTCCTCCATCACCTGGGGAAGTGTTTGTGGTGGCGTTGCTGGCATTGGGAAGTGCTGGAATCTGAGGAAGGGGGGGAAGTTACAGTTCCACCAGCTGTTTGATTACATGCACATTGTGATGGGCAATTAGAAGCCTATTCTTTTGAGTAAGCTGATACCACAATAAACATGGGCACTTGAAACTGGGAGGAGATGAGATTTGGCAGGTTGGAAGGACATGGTAACGTGAATGCTGTGGTGGGAGCCTGCTGTGATAGACAACTGTCAGTGCAGTATTTCTGCTCAAAGAACATTCTGAGGTGTATTCTCACCAGTCTCTGAGCCAGAGGAAAGAAGTGATTTCTTCTGGAAAATGTTGTGTTGTTTCTTTTTCAGAGAAAGCAGGTGTGGTGTGACCTTTTGTTTCTCCCTCACTGTGGTCAACTGGGAGCATTCTTACTGAGCATTGCATCATGTTTCTTGCCTTGTTTTCTTGAATGCTAAAGCCCTGTGGAGTTGATTGTTTCCTAATGTTCTCCCTGACTGGAAGGGTGAGGATGTTGCAGAAATGAACAGAGGAGGGTCTGTGCATTGAAACTGAAAGCTGAAGCAGCAGCTCATGGGGCACCTGAGCCCTCTTGCAGCTGAGGACTGAACCTGCAGAGCTGCAGTGGCACAGGTCATCTCTGCCAGGGCTCAAAACATGTGTTGTTCTCATTAGACTCCAGAATAACTGAGAGGTGTTTTATAGCTCTAGATTCCCACCAATAATGCATTTTTGTAACGAACTTTGAGAAAAGTAAATCAACTGCTAAAAATTGTTTTCAGCATTGATTATTTTAAGGCATGATATTGTTGTTAACTGCTCTCAAAAATCTCTTTTCCAGAAGTGCTATTTTGCAGTGATTACATGTATCCCTGGACTTTGGGATTCCCTGAATTGAGGGTTATGCTGTACTATCAACACATTTTGTGTCCTCTGTAGTCCCTACAATTCATTAACTCAGAGCCTTTGCTCTTCAGTGTCCTTCCAGATGCATGGAGCGAGGAGGACAATCTGTATCTGCCCTTCCTTTGGAATCTCATGCTCAGCCAGTGATGGTGTTGCCAATTTTACTGACTTTTTTTCACCCTTAAGGCATTCAGCAAAGGGAAGGGACAATGGAATGTGTGACCCCAGAGTAACACACTGCTGTGGGGCGTTGGCTGCTGAGTGAAATGGCACTTGGGCCAACACTGTTCCATGCCCAGAAAAGAACAGAAACTTCTCTTTAGCAAATCTACAGAGAGTTAAACTTCCCCTTGCCTCTCTCCTCGATAGTGGAGGTCAGTGCTTGTACTTTTGAGGTGGTTCTGCTGAGAGTTTGGCACGGGGCAAGTGCCTCATCTCACTTTATAAATAGAAATTCAGCATCTTCCCCTGGCTGATCTGTCTGACAGCTGCACCACCGTGTGCTCCTCTTACACTGCTCCTCAGGGAGTTTTATTGCACCAAACTTGGCCTGGTGAGGCCTTAGAAGCAGTCCAGGTCCCTCTGTGGGCTGCCAGCCTGCACTTGGGGCAGCTACCTGGAGCCATTTCTGGGGTTTTATTCCATCTCTGATCTAAATGGTGCTCTGAGAATTGATTCAGGGTGGGATGATTGGTGGGAGGTTTGGACAAGCCACCCCCAGGGTTGCCTTTTCAGGGTGAGCCTGCTCTGTCTTGAAATCTGGATTACCTTGAAGGGCAGGATCTCCTTAAAAGGCATTCTTTCCTCTGGGAAACCTTGACCTTTCCTCTTTGGATGGGGTCACAATGGGATAATAAGCCTGTTTCTTGGTACAAATATGGTCTATCTGATAAAGGTGGTTAAATTTGCTTACAGGGTTTACAGAGTGAGTTTCCCTGCCTGAGATTTCCCTTCTCTAAATCAGGAGTGTGTGAAACCATGTAAACTTGTGACTAATGGACTTCCCCGTGGGGTATTTATTTTATATGCATGTGTTTATGTTAAATAATGTAAATTGTGGAAGAGTAGGGTGTGGGAGACTAGAGGACCTCTTTATCAGAAACCTTAAAAAGGCCATGTTTGCATTACTCTCCTGACTCCAGCCTAATCCCAGAGATAGAGAAGTTCTATATTTGAAGCAGAGCAGAAGGTGCTTCTCTGTGCTGGCATCAGACTCCAGGCTGAGCTGAACCCTCTGGCAGGAGGGGAACCATTGCTACCCCTGATTTTGCCTTCTCCCCAGCTGTGAAACTGTCTGAAGTGGAGATTGGTACATACACAAACATGGACATTCTCAGTCTGTGCATTCCCTTTCTGCAGAATGCACACATCCTCTTTCTAAGTGACTGATGCTACACTGGTTCAAGGGTGACTATATTGCTGGAAGTAATGCTCTTATTCTGTGTAGTTTGAATTTTTTTACTTCAGTTGCCCTGAAACACTTTCTTGTAGTTTCTGGAGCACTTAATCCTAGAGCACTTTGAAGTTCTTTACTATTTTTTATAACTTTATACTATTACCTTTTTGCTGTTCTGCCCCCAGTGCCTCTTTAATTGACTAAAACTGACACAACTTAAATTGAAACCCAGCCTGGTTTGGCTGCCTTGGTTTGAAATAGTACCTGATGCACAAACCCTGTGTGTCTGATTCCTCATGTCCTGCCTGCTGCTTTAACTCACTTCTTGACAGTGTGTGGCAAATTTTGTCATCTTAACATGGTTCCTATTTCTCCCCTTCACATTACAGTTCAGCAGTTTTATTGGCAGGTTTCTTTTCTTCCTTAGCACCTGTGTACATGACTGTATTCAACGCTGGCAGAGCCCCTCCTGCCACCAGTGTGACCAACTCCCTGTCACAGCCAGATGTGCAGAGCAGAACGTGGTGTTTGATAAAAGCTGCACATTCACAAACCAGGCTTTGTTGTAGCTTTCAGTTATTTTTCTGCTCTGTGTCTAAAGGGAGTTGGGCCTGTCTGCCTTTTGTAACTCAGTGATAGCTCTGCAAACTGAGTCACAGGGCCAAGTCTTCTGCAGGGAAGTGTCACTCGTGTCAGAATCTTTGGTAGTGGCAGCTCAGCATCCCCCCCAAATCTGGTGCTGTGTGTAGTTTTTTGGAAAACGTGGTCAATCTAATTTGATTGATTGAAATCTAATTTGTAGATTGTACAAACTTACTTTCTGTTTTCTTTGTAAACCATAATAGAACCTGATGCCAAATAAGTTAGGCTGACATTAAAGCCTTTGTTTATTTTACACTGCATAATAATCTGTCTGTCAGAATAAATATTCAATTATTACAGTTTAAAAACTATATTTCAAGTATTGTAGAAACAGTAACTTCTGCAAAGCTGTGTGGAATGGATTGTGGAATTTGAGTGCTGTTGAAGTAACCAAATTTTGAAAAATAAGGTGATTATAATTGAAATCTGCAGATAGTAATAAACTGGCTTAGATAATTAATTTGGATTTAGAGTTGCTTAATTTCTCTTGGCATTTGCAAATCCCAGACTGACTTGTGGAATGTTCTTGATTTTATTGAAAACATTTGTGACTGTTTTTGAGGGCAACAATATTTGAAGAACAAAGTAGTATCTGTATATAAATGGAGGTGGACAAGAACACTTTCAGAAAACAGCTTGTGTCGTTTGGGGGGGGCATTGTGTCATCTGTTTTAGAACCAAACAGGCTACAGAGGAATTGAAATCTGCTCTGTAAAAAGATTAACTGTTCTGAATAACATTTTAAATTCATAGCACTGACAAAGCTGGAGTTTAAATCTGCAATTTTCATATGAAAATTAGAATTATTAATTAGGAGTAGATCCCAAATTCATGGAACTTCTATTAGTTCTTTAGAGTACAACAAAATACTGTCAAGATTATCTATTTCTTATTCTATGTTTGAGTATGTTTTTATATTTGAAGGTGGTATTCAATAGAATTGCCAGTATTTCTGGAATGAAACTGATTCAGAAATGAGTAATGAAGAATGTTACTGAATTGGGCTCCTGTAAAAATACAGATTCCTGTTGATTAAAAACCTGTCTCACTCCAAAAGTATCTAACTGGTAATGGAAAATATGAACACCACTTTCTGTATGGTGATACTCCCTTTGTAAATTAATTTTAGTTGTCTCTGTGTTCAATGAGACTAAACTTTTTTTTTTATTATTCATTGCAGGACCAGTTTGACAACTTAGAAAAACACACACAGTGGGGAATTGATGTTTTGGAAAAGTATATCAAGTTTGTAAAAGAAAGAACAGAGATTGAACTCAGCTATGCAAAGCAGCTTAGGTAAGTTGATATGTAAAATTCTGGACCTTGAGTTGCACCTCTTCAGAGCCTGTAATCAACATTACATTTGCTGTGTCAGTGGTGATTTTGTTTGTAATAATGGCTTTTAGAAATTATCTTTAATTTAGAGATTGGAAAGTAAAAGTTAATTTAGGATCCTGTTGTGTGATATCTGCTGGTAATCATATGTTTTGTAAAAAGAGAGGTTATGGAGGTGGCTCAGCAGCACACTAGGGCTTACTCAGGGTTTATGCATGATTAATGGCTCAGGCTTTGAGGACAGCACTGTAATGTTTTCCATGAAATTTGGGCTGCAGTGCAGAAATGCTGAAGGGTTTAACAGAATAATGACCATTTGTTAGGCAGAGTTTAGGTTTGCTTTTACTCACACAGGCCCTTTTTGAACGTGCGTGGGGAGGAACTGCAGGTCAGAAAGTCAGGTCCAGCCCTTGGTGACTTCTCCTGTGTAGTTAAGAAGGTTACAGCCTGAGATTTGAATTATTAGTTTTATAATCTTTCGAGGTTTCTCCTGATCAGAGCAGAGATCTTTGTGAATTAATCTCAAATAATTCCTGCTGGGTACTTTCTACATGTCTGTGTCTGATTTGATTGTAGACAGGGATGAGTGTGTGTGAACCAGACACAGGAAAAATCTTCCTTGAGGTGAAGTCCTGGAGAAGAGGTGCTTAGAACCCTCCACAGGAGGAGATCTCACCTTGCTTTTCCCAGAAAGGTGGAAAAAACCTGAGAAGTGATAAGGGGTTAGAAGGGACTAAAGCACACAGGGGGTGCTGCTGCTGCCTGTGGGACAGCGTTGGTGGCAGCCACTGGGTGACCAGTGCTAAACTGGGAGTGCTGGACTTAACTGGGAGGGGGGGAGCAGGAATAATTATTCCCAACCCCTCCAGTGATCTCACCTTTTATTTGCATGGTGATAATAAATCTTGAGGACTTTTCCCATCTCAGATTTTAAAGAAATGGGACCTGAGGTGTTTTGGTTGATCTGTGTATCTAACACTCTGTCCATTAAAAAAAAATCACCCAGAATTTGCTTGTGTTTGAGTGGATTTGAGGTGCACAATGGCCTGTGATTTATGAGGAGCTGGTAGGAGATAAATGCCCGGCCTTGATGGTTGTGTGCTCTCCCAGGGGAATGCCAGGAGGGTTCCCCGGGGTTTCTGCTACAGACAAGCAGGAAATAGAAAATGACTCGTGCAGGAACAAATTGCTCACATCCTATGGAGAGGAGCAGAGATTGAATTACAGAGGCAAAATGAGCTGGAACAAAGAGAATGTGACTAAAACTGGGAAAGCCCAGCAGAGTGTCAGGGTGAGCTGGCCTGTCTCAGGAACAATCCTGCACTAGGCTCACTGGAGTATTCAGGATGACAAATTCCAGGTGTACAGAGCTTAATTATTAAAATAAATACACAAACAACCTGTAAATGAAAGTGAAAGATTGTTTTACCTGTGACCATATAGAAACTATTAATTCCTGAGCTTTCTTATTCTGTCCTAGACTTCCCAAAAAAACATGATCAGTTTGTTTCTTGCCTGTCTGTATTTTTATGGTTTGAGGACAAATAGATCTGTCCCCAAGGAGCTCTTAAACACAGGGCTGCTTGCAGGCATCTAAGAAGTTAGAAGTAGAAAAGAAAAAAAACCAAAAATGTCAAGTGCTGAGGTAAAACAGTGCTGGACATTAAAAAAGAAAAATAAATCATGCATCTGCTTTTATTTAATCAGTGTCCTTGAGCCTGGTGCAAACCTTTTTTGTACCACATCCATTTGGTGTAAAAGGGCTGCATCACATCACTGCATGTCATAACATTCAGAAAATCCTATTAAAAAGGGACAGGTTAGCTCAAGGTACTGCTGTGGATGTAACTCAGTTTTGTTTAGAGTGTAAGTAAAGCTGCTGAAATTTATTTCCTTCTGTAAAATTTGTATTTTCTGTTCTATCCCTGGGTTCCCTAGCTGGCTGTTTCTCCTCTCTGACTATCTACATCTCAGCCTGGTCATCCATTGACCAGTTTAATTTTCTTCTATTTAAAAATATCTCTTTTCTTCCTCTTTACAATTCTGCAAATGTATATTCAATACTTTAGGTTAGACCTACATACCATTTACAATTGCCCCAGTGGTTTGAGAGCCCACTTCAGATCTGACATGGTTACTTTCTTAATTCTTTTGCATTATATTTAGTGAATCATTAAGCTAGGCTTGGAGGGAAGGGATGTAGAAATTATGGTAGAATGTTTATTTTAAGTATTTTAATGTCCATGGGACACTGAGGTGGTGTGTCCTTGTCACTTCCCTTGCAGCACATGCACTCAGAGCATCACAAAAGGTGTCAAAACTCCTGCCTAATGTGATGATGGATAGATAGCCTCGAGGAAAATGTGCTGGAAAATGCTTCAGGTGTCAGGATAATCTGAGAATCAGAACCCCTGATGTCTGACATCTCTTTCTCTCACAGTTATCACCCAAGTTGATACACAGGAGCAGAGAAATAAGCTGGAGAGGCAGAAAAAATGATGCAGAGTGAAAGGCAAATGGAAACACTTGTGGTGATGGGTGCTCAGGGTAGCACAAAATCTTTCCAGAGCTGATATTGTACTGCTGGTTTTTATTGGGTGTTAGCTGCCTGTCCAGTCACTGCTGGCATGAAGGTGTCACTGTCACTGCTCCCTGAGCTTCAGCCTGGGCAGTGCTGGTGGTGACACTGCACCAGGACGTGCTGAACTCCAGCTATTCCCTATCACTTGTAGGGGGTTTTGTGTGCACCTGGTTAAACCCTACACTGGATTTTAGAAAAGGGAAAATAAAAAAAAAAATTAGAGAACCTAAATATACAGACTCAGTTTGTGTGTTGTGTAAATTGCATAGAAGATAATGAAGTGTTTAACCCAGATGCTAATCCTTGGTAAGTGGTTTTTGTCTGTGAAAGCAGACTGTGGGTTTGGTTGTTTCTTTTTTCTTTGCCTCAGCTCTGTAGTATTTCTGCACCTTTAAAGATTCACAGGAAGCCAGTTGCTGTGTATGTCAGAATTAATTGGGCAGTGTGACAGAGCAGGGAGATGGAGTTTTGACTGTGTGAAAATGCCTTATTACTGTAGCCTTCTGTGCTTGTTTTCTTGTGGTTTTTCCTTTCCCCTTCCAGCTGGTGCATGGAAGGAGGCATTCCCATGGCATACAAAGGGTGCTGTAAGGTTTATTTTAATCATGCAAGACAGTTTGCAGAACCCTTCCCATGCTGGTGTTTGGGAGAAGCTGCAGAACTAGATAAGTTCAGAGCATATTCTTGAAGAGAAGGCACAAACTGAGAGGGAGATCCACATTTGGATCCCTTCCAGTGGAGATAGTTAAATTTTGAGGAGCACATGTTTGTCTGTGCAAATCTGCCAGCGTTCTGGCTACTCCTCTGTTGGGGCAGATGCTCCTTAATTCCTCAAGGAGAACAAAAGGAATAAGAAATGTGAGATGGGAGGCCCTGCTGTCTCCAAGTCAGCAGTAAAACCAGCATCAGCAGGGAATGGGTTACACCTCTGAAAAAGCAGTTTCTTTACAACTTGATGTGTTCTGGGACTTCTCCAAAGAGTTTGGCATGGATAAGTTGATAAAACTCAGTCCTCCTTCGGACAATGATTCCATCAATCCTCCTTGTGTGCTGTTCTTCATCACTGAAACAACCTTGTAAAACTAAACCAAATGCTTCCCTTTCACAACAGGGTGAGAGGCTGCCAGAGGGAACAGAGTATTAGGGCTCAATTTGGGACAGAGGAGCACTGAAAAGGCCCTAAAATTGCTCTGTGAGATTGCTCAGCTCGTGGTGTGCCCTGGTTAAAGGGTGAGCTGTGCTGCAGTGCAAGGTGCATCGTGGTGCTGATGGCAGCAAGGTGCACTGAGGGGCAGGTGGGCAGCACAGCTCCCCAAATCCCTGGATTTGCTGCTGCTGAGAGGCTTGTGGGGCAATGGAAACCATACAATTACTGTCAGATGTGCTCACAGCAAGGTTCAGGTTTCTTATTTAAGATACAATCACTCCAAGAGCATATTGGTGTTTTAAAATTAAATCAGTAGTTGGCTGGGGGATAATGAGATGCAATCATCTGTGCTAATTAGGATAATCAAATGTCACACTTCCCCCAGCATTAGTTGATAATCACAAAATGATCCCCCTTTTGCTATCTCAGTGCAGCTTCCCACAGCTTTATGAAGGGGTTTTTTGCCTTCTAATCATCCTGCTGAAGGCAGGCAAACCTGCCTGGCCAAGAGTGTCATCTGCTGCTTCAGATCTCCCTTTCCTGGGATGACTGGTCCTTAAAAGAACCTCACCTCTAGATCAGGTGAAGGAGATCTGTGCATCAGCAGAACCACAACCCAGGTGTATTGATTTCATGACCTTAACTGAGCAACTTGTTGGGTTCAGCATCTGCTCCTTAGTTGTAGTTGCAGACCTGAGCACTGTGCAGCCCATTCTCAGTGTTACTACAGCACAATCAGAGCTTGATTGTAGTCATGCTTCAGGAAGGGTGCATGATAGGATTTATCCCTGCAGATAAAAACTCCAGCCTCACAGAATGTGTGTGCATCTAAAGATCATCAGTAAGCTTCAGAGAAAATTTTATTTTATGTATCTGTGTTTTTAATTTTAGGAATCTTTCAAAGAAATACCAACCCAAGAAGAACTCCAAAGAGGAGGAAGAATACAGGTACGTTCATGATCCCCTGCTGGGTGAGCAGGCATTGATGGAGGAATGGCAAAGTTTGGGTCATTGTAAACCCAGGATTTTAAACTCAAGTGTGAGAATAGAGATGTCACAGATGCAGAAGCAGGCTTATGTGGTAGATACTGAGGCGTGGATTTGGCCGGGGACTACTCAGTTCCCTTATGTTGCAGTTTCTGGGTGCCTGGGTTGGAGTTTGATTTCATTTGTTTTTTAATGTGCCCAAAAACCTTCAAGCCAGACTGATCCTGGCTCTTTGAAGTGAACGACCAAATTCATATCTGCTTTCAGCAGGAGCAGTTGTTAATTTTAGCATGAAACTCAAGCACTCTGTGTAAGTATTAAATTACTCCAACAGGCTGACAACACAGATTAGTAACTTACAAAAGGGGTAATGTTCTAACACCACAGTGGCTCCTGCAGAGCCGGCTGAGCTTTGTACTCCCTGTGTCCTGGGGCTTGCTGCTGTTGAAGGATGTGGCACAGCCTCACCTGTCTGCCTTTGACTCACCTGCTCAGACCTGTGTCCCCGTGGCAGGGGATTGATGTTGTGCTTGCAGGCAGCAGCAGAGAGCTCAGCTCCTTCTCTGAGCAGCAAGCTCTGGGTGATGAGACAGCACAGGCCCCCAGGAACACTCCTGCCCTTGGGGAGAATAAAGATATTCTTTAAGGAGAGCTTTCTAGAAGATGAGCTTCCCAACAGACTCTAAATCAGAACCTTTCCCCTTAGAGCACCGTGACCCTGGAGTTTCTCAACGTCAGTGTGTTGTAATGCAGCTCTGAAGGAAGGCATGGTAGGGGCTGACCCTCAGCCTGGTGTTTCAGGAGGCTGCTCTGCCTCTGGAGAGCCCAGCAGCAGCCTCAAAAAACCCTTGACCTTGAAATCTGACATGATTCAAATGAGTTTGGATATGGGGCCAATTGCATGATTATATTAATACAGATTTTTGGGGCAGCCCCCCAAGCTGCTCTATACAGCTATTCCAGTGGCTTGTGTAACAGAGATAACAGCCTTTTTGCTTGCTTTTGAATTTATTTTTAGTAACATTGTTGAGGAATCAGTTATTTATGCCATTGTTTCCTGAGATATTGGTATTTACACAAGGAAGATTATGTTACCAGCACAGTGGCTGTTTTGGTCTGTACCCAGGATTAGGAATGAATCTGCCTTTGGACAGCTCTGCCATAAATGGGTATTTTGAGTTTACTACCAAGGGTTTTGACACATTCTTCATTGCTGAAGAAGGATATTGGAGTTAAATGATTCTATGTGATGTGGCACAGAAGATCCTGGGCATCCTTTGCCCTTTAGAAATGCAGTGCTCACCTCAGTGCAGTTACTTCACATCTCAAAACAATGTCTGGGGATTTGTCACGTGGCCTTTGGGTGCCTCAGACACTGCTTTGAGACAACCTGGCTAAAAATCAGCTTTTTCAGGCTCAGTGTCAGCCTCTAGTTCTGAGCCTTTTATACCTTGGGGTTTTTTTGCAACTGGGATTTCTCTCATTTCACATCTTGACTGTGGATGTTTCTGCTTGTAATGGATTATGGGTTTAGTCCCTTTTTTTAGTTTCTCCTGGTTTTATTTTCATCTGATGCCTTTTTCATCCCTACTTGTACCACTCCAATCTATTTCCTCTAAATATCTCCATCTTTACTTTGATTTTTCACCTTTAGATGATATTATCAGTGCAGGCCACTACTGTTTTAGAATTAGAATGGTAATAATAACAACAACAATAGTTTTTTTTTAGTATGTAGTAGTGTCTTGCTGCTTCCAGCTGCCCAGCACAGCCAGCTGGGGTATTTAAATGCAGCTCTGTTGGACTGGGCTGAATATACCAGTGACATAATGTGCTGTTTGGAAATTTGTGTGCACAGATGTTTCTTCCTTTCAATAATACATGGAATGCTGTATGGCAGATTATTTAATATGAAAAATAAACCTTGTGTTGGAAGGTACTAAAAAAATATGGGTTGGCAATGAACACCTTGTTGGTAAACTCGCTACTTATTTGAAAATTTTATAAACCATATCTGATTTAAATCAAATTCACACTATGAAAAACTTTCTTTTCTAGGCTATGCTGGCCAAAATTTTGCTTGCTTAGACAGGATTTTTCCAGGTAGGATATGCTGATGACTCTGTGCACTGAACTGTAGGACTTGAGAGAGTATAACAAGAAATGTTTGGTGAATAGAGATTAGAGCACTGAAGCCCCAGAGCTGTGCTGATAAAGAACCTGGCACTCTAAAGTGGTGATATTTTAAGAGCCAGTGTCAAACTGTCTGAATGGAGATAGATTTATCAGACAACTGTCAGTGTGTGGGACAGGCTTCCTTTGAAGAAATCCCTTCCAGTGAATGTGTGCTAATTCATAGCAGTGCTGAGTGCTCCAGGAGGGCCCCACCTCCCTTTGCCGTGTGTCTGCCTGAAAAGAAGGGGCCTAAAAGCAAAATGCATTTCTGTCCTTTGCAGGTACACATCAACTAGAGCCTTCCTAGCCACTTTAAATGAAATGAATGACTATGCTGGACAGCACGAGGTCATTTCAGAGAACATGACCTCTCTGATCACTGGAGAGTTAACGCGCTACGTGCAGGAGCTGAAACAGGAGAGGAAATCGGTAATCGATCCTTTTTTATTTCTCTTTCACCATGAACTGCTATTTAAGACAGCTAATTAGTGGTAGTGGAGTTCAATGTTAAGTGAGATTTAGTTGTGGTTAATAAAGATGAGCTGTGCTAATGAACCAAGCATTAGAGAAGTGGGTTATGTGCCCTGGCCAAGCCGCTGAACCGTTTGAATCAAATGTTATAAAATCAGACAGCAATGCCTACAGGAGAATCCCTGCTAAATAAGGTCAGAGACCCATCTGTGCTTAAGGCTCTGTTAGCCAAGAGCTTGCTGAGGGAAGAGTCCAGCAGCACTGTGTAAAGCCTGAACTAAACACAGGAACTGCAGTGCTGAGGCTGATTGAGAGAATTATCTGGATTTTGATTCACATTTTTGTGCTCCTCAGCCAGATCTGGTCAATGGGACTCTGTAAAACAGTTATTCTAGTGAAAAATAGGGGCTTTGCCTTGTGTGGTGAAGGTGGGGAGTGTGGTTCCAACCTGTTGCCCTTCAGGACTGGTAGAATTAATAGCTTTATGTTAGTGCTCTATTTCAGCTGGTACTTTAGGGACCTATGTGCCTGCTGCTATCAATGTTCAAAGCTGATTAATTTGCACATCACCAGCTCTGAAAAATGGATAGTTGAGATGTGGTTTCCTTCCTTGCCTCGAGCCCTTTCATCTCCTGGATGTGTGAGCATAGAAGAAGGATTCTAAGCACTACAAATACTCACAGAACAGGTATAAAATGACTAAGCAAAGTGCAAAGGGAGCATCAGGGTGTTATATTTCATTTCCAAACTGTTGGTCTATTTTGGAAAGTGCAAAACTACTCCTGCAGACCTTGTGCATTTATAAATAGTCCCACTGAACACTAAGCATGTGTTGAGGTGCTGTGTGGGACCAGAGCCCTGGAAATCACCACCTTTTCCTAAGTATAGCATTAGAATGATAATTCTGTCAACAGAGGAAAAGAAGATATAGACACACCTTGAATCTGCAGAATGCTGTGTCATCTTTTAGGGACACCACAGAAGGATGTTTCACACATAGCTGTGATGAGAATCTTTTCTCAGCCCTTCTGTGACCTTGTATCCAGTGTGAACCTGTGCAAAAAGGAGAAAAAAAAAAAAGAGCAGCATCCTAGTGTAGCATTTTTCAGTCAACTATAATGTTTTTACCTTTATGGGCATAGAAGTTGATTGGAATATCTATTAGACATTTTAAGTACCATGGAAGAGGGCTTGCAATGTTTCTTGTAAAGAATTGGAGCAATAATTATTGGGTTTGTGTTTTGTTTGCCAACTTTTCTGGCTCCTATAAGTAATGGGTGAGTGACAAGAACATTAGTTTAATATTGACCTAGTGATAAGAACATGGGAGAACAGCAAAAGCAGCTGAGTGTATCTACCTGCTGTTGCTGATAATTACTGGCCTTTAACAGAAAACAGTTGTCAGTCACACTTGTTTTGTTCTTGCAACATAAATAGAAGCTTATATGAACTAGGAATCCTTGTCTGGTTCCTGTAGATTTCTCATTTATGAGAAAATGGTGTTGAAAAGGAAACTGTTCCCACCCTCAGGCATTTTTCATACACAGCCTCTCACTTCATCCTGTACAAGCATTGATCCTGCTGAGATCTGCAGGAGGGGAGGGTGCTTGTTGTGTAAATATCACCGAGAGCTGCAGCTTAGGCAAAACCTTTTAAGCTATCAATTAATGAATGACTTGGTATTTCCCGAAATTTTGTTGGCAGAGTTCTCGTGCTTGCTGCTTGTTCTGCCATCAGCTGCTGTGCTCCAGGTCCAAAGAATCATTTGGATGAGCCACTCCTGGGGCTGGGTCCATGTGTAGGAGTTGGGAAACCCACATTCTTGTCCACTGAGTGTTGAATTAAGTCATTCAGGTGTCCATATACCTGTAAAATTTCCAGTGATTTCAGTGTGGCTGTGATAAATAAGCAACTTTGCTCTTTTGGTTGTGCTTTCCCACCTGGATGATGGAAATGATACACAGAGGTGTCATAACTATAAATGTGTGAAGATGAACTCAAGTCCAGCAGAAAGTGTTCAGGCAAATCAGAATGGGGTTGGAAGGGACCTTAGGGCTCATCTCGTTCTCCCCTTGACCAGCCTGCACCGAGCCAAGATGAACTCAAGTCCAGCAGAAAGTGGTCAGGCAAATCAGAATGGGGTTGGAAGGGACCTTAGGGCTCATCTCGTTCTCCCCTTGACCAGCCTGCACCGAGCCATGGCCAACCTGGCCTTGAACACTTCCAGGGATGGGGCAGCCCCAGCTTCTCTGGGCAACCTGTGCTGAGGCCTCAGCACCCTCACAGGGAAGAATTTTTTCAAATATCTCTAAATCCAGCTTCTGCTTCCAAAGGAAACCCCTTTGGTGCACAAGAGTGTTTACTGCAGTCATGGGCAGTGAGAGGGGCTGGTGCCTGCCTGCCTGCCCTGCTCTGTTTTCATGCTCATTTAGCACCATTGATTCAAGTGGAATTACACCAGCAGATGATCAGGGTCACACAGTAATAAATCACTTCTTGGGGTTTCTTTGACAAGTGCAGGCCCCTGGCCTGTGAGCAGTGCAGAACTGATGCATATCATATGTCGTGCTTTACATTGGGTTTATGCTGGAAAAAATTCATTTGGCTTGCAAATTGTACATCTGTTGGGTTTGTTTGGCTCTCTGAAAGGTGTGCCTGATGGCTGCCTGTGTCATGTTTTTTTCTATACAAGATAGTTACCAGTGATGAAAATAAGGAAAGAAGCATCTAATCAAAACCAGGCAGGACAAATGGGATGATGTGCAAGGTCGATGGTTTGGTGCTGTTCAAAAGACAAATACCTCCTTTTTCCTCTGATCTAATTCAGAGCTTGGGAGAGTTTTGGGTTACCTTTACATTTTTTCAGATCCTGTGCTTTGTTGCATGATGGCTTTTGGCCATCACAAAGTGGTTACAAAAAATCAGGCAAAGAACTCCTTGTGTGGAACTTGAGTATCTTTAGCAGCAAAGGTGAATCAATGACTTCATCATATTACACATTCCAGTTCCATAGGATTACTCTGAATGTTGTCACTGTACCAAATGAATTGTTTTGCCCTCTCAGTCACTGAAGTCAAGTACACACCCTGCCTGCTTTTCACACAGTGACAGGGAGAGCTGCTTGTGCAGTTTCAGTTCATCCCAGCTGCCTAGTGAAGTGAAACTCTGTATAGTGCAGTTCCTTACTTGAACTTCTTCTTGTATTCTCTTGATCTTACTGTGTTCATGCTCTCCCAGGAGAAGTTCACATCCTCAGGGCCCTTGTTAGCTGCTTAAAAGCTCAGATTTCAGTTCTATCTTGTGTGAAGGGCATGCCCCATCCGTATTCCTCTTGAGGTTATTGAGGTTAGACGCCTGTGACTGAATTCCCCTTTGCTGTTGGAAGATGTCATCAAGTCACACAAATGAGGTGGGAATCATCTCTGAGTGGTTCAGGAAGAGAACTTGCTTCTGCAATCATGCTTCATGTCACCCCAGTGTCACCAAAGCCTTACTCTGGGGTTGCTCTCAGAGGTGTCAAGTTTGAGCTACAGGACCTGCAGTATTGCAAAATTGGATCTTCATCTTGTCCACCTTTGATAAAAGAAAAGATGGCAATCTTTGACAAAAGAAAAGGTGGTGATCCTGCCATGTCAAGAGGAGTGTTTGGGCTTTACTTCACAAGCCCTGACATGGAATACCCTTCTAGGCTGGAAATGCACTGAGCCAGCCATTGAGAATTTCTGTTTGTTGGCTTTTTTCTCTTAACACTTCACAGGACATAGCTTGATTTATAGATCCAACTATGGCTGAGGAAACCCTTCAATTCTGTATTTAGATAGAAATTCAAGAATTATTTCCTGGGGCCATTCTGATTTAGATCTCTGGTCACAAACTAGGTCTGACTCAGGGCCTCCTCTGGCAGCAGCTGCTCTGTGTAGCCATTGCTCGTGGCAGCTTTGCTAAAAATGTATTTGGGAGTCGTGAACCATCCCTCTATCACTGCTGCTGCTCTCACCTCCACCTCCCCCTGGGCTGGGCTGCCTCCATACAATCAGGCATGAAAGTCAAGTAGAAGTCAAGAGCTTTGCTGCAGACTGAACTGGTGCAGCACTGGGATTCTGTGGTTGGGAGAGAATTTACCTGATGTCAATACATTCCATTTTGTGTGGGGATAGAAGGGGAACAGGCAATGAATGAATCCTTATGGGTATCATGGGGGCAAATTTCTGGTCTGGTTCTTTATGGTGGAGCATGTGCACCCTCCTTGTGTGCATTCATCCAGGGGGTGCCTGTCAGAGGACTTTCTGTTTCTTGTAGCCTCTCAGGTGTTGATGAAAAGTAAATAATTGGAGGAATTCTGTCACGTTCACTCATTCTGAATAGTGCCCTGTTCTGCAAATAGTCCTGTGGTTTTGCAGAGGATTTCTCCCAGCGTGGAGCAGGAGTGAGGCAGGATGGCAGCACACGGCCCTGTCAGAGCACAATGGATGTTTCCATGTTGTATTTTGGATGTGCCTCAAGGTCTGGGTGTGTTCTGTGCTGCAGAGGCACAGAGACATTGCTGCCTTCCAGAAGTGACAAACCAATGGCCAAGTGAGGGGTGGGAAAAGCAAAAGAGTGACAGTGAAGGAAGTGATTTGCCAAACTTCACACTTGAGGTTGGTGCAATTTAAACCGAGCTTTCCCCAACTCTTGTTTTGCTACTAACCCACTTCAGGCTCATTGCCCTGTGAATGGATTGAAGGTCTTTTTATACCTTTATAATCTAAATATAAAGGTATTGATGGGAGATTATGTTGTGCTTGATAAATACCCTGCACAGCAGTCCTACTCTAAATATTCATCCTCTTTCTTGCGAGATATTTCAGCTGTATTTCATTAAGTTCAAGTGTACCAGTAGAGTGTTAAGTGATAATTATTTTAAAAATTTAAGAATACAGAAAATTTAGGAAAGATCATAATAAATTCTATGTGTTCTTATGGAGCCTGTGTTGGTTTTCACCAAATTATGGATTGTAAATGCAGTGAAGCTGTGTTAAATTTTGGTGTGTTATGGAATTGTGCTGTGAAGGGCTGTTCCATGAGGGGGAAAAGCAAGTGCTTATTATGGAAGTTTCCGAAACACTTCTGTGTGGGAAACTAATACTTATATCCCATCCAACTGAAAGGTATAATGTGACCTTTGGATTTAGCAGGGTTCAAAATGGAGACCACTGAACCTCATATCCTGCTCTTCCCCGTTTTGAGTGGGTACACTGAACTATGAAATGCTAGTCCAAATAAATCAATCGCCTTCTGTTTACCACATGAAGGAATCAGGCTGGGAAAACAAAATCTGTTTACTAACAAAGTTCCATTTTCTGTGAATTAGCTTGAACATTGCTCTGCACAGCAAGAGCCCTTTAGAGGGACAAGATGAGAGATGCCTTCTATGAACAGCAGCATTTCCTGCTCAGTGCATGACTGAGAGATGCCTGAGGGTGAGGGGGTTGAGCATTGGCCATGGATGTATTTTCCCCTTTGTGTTCTGCCTGTTCAGCCACAGAGACTGGCCTGAAAAGAAAGAGCAGCAATAAAGCCAGATGAGTGGTGCACATGTTAACTGTGGAGAATGGTGTTCATCCAGGCCTGTGGTACGTGTGGGCACGTTCAGCTGGCACTTTAGCTGACATTTAATATTTTATAGATCTGATGCAGGTCTTGATAGTTCCATGTAGGTGAATGTGTGCATGAAGGGTATATGGAAACAGCTAAAAAGTATTTCCTTGCATATTGAGGCATTAACTTGTGCAACTTCTAGTTTTTGTAGTGCAAGTCTTACACAGGAATGTCACAGACCATTTGAAATGACATCTTTTAACTGTGGATCAGCAGAAGGAGAGCTGGGTGACAAGGCTGGGAAGGAGAAGAGGTGGAAGCTGGAGCAGCATGTTCCTCTAATTTCACTGAAGGATATCAAAGCACAAACAACTTTTCCCACCATAGTGCTCAGTAGTAATGCTGAAACTCCATTTGAAAAGCCCATGGTTTGCTTTTGTGGAGCATTTGGCTGCAGTGGGCTTTTAAGGCCAAGATGAGTCCCCAGGGATGGGTTGGAGGATGGTGCAAGGTCTCCAGGCAGCCTGTCACACCTGTGTGCTCACACAGGGCCTGCTGGCCTTGCTGTCTGAAGGCAGATGGTTCAGCAGGAGCTCTCCAAGAGCTGGCCAGTGCAGCAGAGTGTTCCTGAGGATCCCTTAGCTCGGCTGCCGTGGAGTTGGAGCAGAAGCTGCAGGATTGTCTCTGTGCCTGAGAAGAAATTCTGAGTTCCAGTTCCCAACTTAAGGACTTCATCTGTCCTATGTAGCATGAAAATGACAAGTTACCATAACTCTTACTGCCACAGTGCCTTTTAGATTTGTGCCAATCTCCAGGGAGTCAGAATGGTTTGGTTTGGAAGGGACCTTAAAGATAATCTCATTCCAACTCCCTGCCCAGGGCAGGGACACCTTTCACTGGTTCAGGTTGCTCCAAACCCCATCCATCAATCTGTTATTACAGCACAGTAGCAGGAACAGCTACTTCAGGTTGTCACATGCAGCTGATGTGGAACTTGAAGCCTGGGAATCTTTGGTCCATAGTGGTTATTAAATGGAATTTCTTTGGAATGAACCACTCCAGGAGCAGATACTTCCATCAAATCAAGTTCATCCTTGAATAGATATTTGTATAACTTGTTCCAGGCTTGACCAAATTGTACAGTACATGTTAAGAATAATGTTCCTATGGGTATTGCAAAGGAGAACAGGGTTATGCACCAATTTTAAGTAGCTGATGAATATGTGTTAAAATGGTAATGAATTTCATGTCAACATTCACAGGACTGTCTTAGGCTCCTCTTACTACCACTGAGAGAGATAAGACCTCGAGAACATGTTGCTATTTTTGGAAACAAAGATTTCTTTGGAGGAGACTGTTTCCCGTCTTTGCAGCCAGGAAAAGAAAAACTTTTTGACAAGGCTTTTTGCAAATGTTGCTGAGAAAATCAAGGAAAAAATAGTGTTCTCTTATTTCCGTCTTTAATCACTAGCCATTATTTTAGAAATCACTTGGAACAAAAATGGAGATAAGAGTTTGAATTGGAGGATGAAGAACTGTATTTATATTTATTATCAGTGTGAGCTGGGAGTACTGGTTACAGAAGCCAAAGGTAACTATTTTGTCAGTCTGTTATATCATCTCATGCAAATAGAAAAGAGAATGGAGCACCCTTGCCTTAGATATATTTTTTGAAAATTCTTGAAAAGGATGTTGTCAAATGAACCATATGCTATGTGCATAAATTAAGACTGTTTTTATGTTTATTTCTAATACAAACCTACTATAGCTGTACAAGTCTTACATTTAACCATGTAATCAACTCCTTTTTATTTAAGAAAAACAAGGCTGTCTTATTACAGCCTTTTTTTCAAAGGTTTCACAGGATCAGTTTAGATAGAACCTAAGCAGCCCTGTTGTCATGCTGATAATCTACATGTTTCAGGCAATCCTTTCATGTAAAACTGCCCAGGAACTCCTCAGCAGAAATATTGGAATGCATTATCCTTCATTAGATGCTTTCAGTAACATCTTTTCTCCTGCTCCTCTCAAAAGATTAGGGGGAAAAAAAAAAGAGAAGATACATCTTCTAACAAGCTGTTGTTGTCTGCTGGGCGAGCTCTGGGGCTGTGTAAACCCTCATGCATACCAAGGAAGTTTTGCAAAAATATCCTGCTGCTCCTAATTGTGGCAGTGCTGGCAGGAACAGGCTCTGCATTGTGGGTCCCTCGCTCGCTGCTCCCGGGGTTTTGATCAGCACGGGGGAAATCTGAGCCCAGCAAAAGTCAATGAGAGGTTTGTCTTTGATTGCACAGCAGCCAGCATTGCTCCCCAGCTGTTGCACACACAGGCAGCATCCTAATGAGGACAGCACACCCATCCTGGTGGCTGGATTTGCAAAGGGAAAAGCTCATTCCTCGGGCTGCGAGCTTTTTGAATATAACAACAGCTTTTAGAAAGCTGAGTTAATCCACAGTCCTCACATGAGCCACTTAATACTCTGATAAAAGTATCTCAAGTCTTCACACTGAATTTTGGAATTACCAGGAAGAATTTCTTCCTGGAAAGGGTTGGATTGGGCTGCCCAGGGAGGTGGTGGGGTCCCCATCCTTGGAAGTGTTTAAATGAAGAGTGCACGTGGCACTCAGTGCTGGTGGCTGGCCACGAGTTGAACTCCACCTCAGAGATCCTTTCCAAACTGATTCTGTGAACTCTCATGAGATCACCTGAAGCCTGCATTATTGTGTTTATCCTGTGAGCTGGAATGGATGGAGTTGTCCAGTCAAAACCTGGCCACTGTGGATTGTTCAGAGCAGCCTGGGACACACTGGGCTCAAACACAGTTGTGGTCGTGTATGAGTTTGAGTTTGCTGTGTTTGAAGCCATTTAGTTGGTTTAATATTTCAATAAAATATTGTTCAGGGAAATCTTAAAGTTGGCACAGTGCTTGCCAGCCAAAGACTGCAAAGTATAAACTTCAGGGTGACTTAGGGAGGTGGAATTAAAGAACAGCAATAACCCCAAACTTTTCACTTTACTGTGTTTTTAGAACTCTGTGGTTATGGGGAAAAAGTCTGGAGGAAATCATGGCTTGTGAGCCACCAACACTGCTGCTAATGTCTCACTGGCACACTTGAGGTGTGATTTATTAATTGAATATCTTGCTCATATTCTGATTTTTTAAAAACATCCTGATTGAGGGCATTAGTTGGGGCATTCAGTTTGGGGGAGAGGAAAAGCCATATTGTATCAATTATTCTAATTTCATCATTGTGTGCTGCTGAAATGTGTGTGGCTAGGAGTGGTAGTTTTCCACAGGATTTACTGAATAGTTTGTCATGTTTCCATTTGCTAAATGTTCAGGTGTAGAATAACCAATTATTTAATTTGTTCAAAGAAATTTAAATTAGAACTTGTATCTTGAAACCTTATCAAGGAATAGTTGAGCTTGGAGTTATTTTTGCTGGGGTTTTGGAGGGGGAGGAGGTGAAGGTAAAGGACATTTGCTGTTTAAGAGGATTGTAAAGGAAATGAGTTTGCAGAAGTTGAAGATAGTGCATGGTTTGAGGAAACTGGAGGCTTCCTGTATGACTTTAGGCAGATCCCTTGACCACGGTGCCTTGATTTTTCTTACCCATAAAATTGGGCCAGTGAAGAAATACAGATAGTTGGAAGTTGCTGTATATAAAAATGAATTTTTGGAAGGCAGAAATTACCATTTGAGGGCAAAAGATTTGCAAAACCACAAGTGCCTTAGCTTACAGCAAGGATATATGTGGGACAACACAGCAAGAATTAGGGTTGTAAGTATATGTCGAAATTTGTTGAACTAAAAAAAGGCAATATTTCACTGAACTTTCCAAGATGTGATGCACCTGTATTGATCATTATTTAATAGTTCACTATTTAATAATCTTCAGCAATGCCCATTTTGCATCTCAGCGTTGCATTTGTGAAGAGTTTTTAAAAAAATAAAAGTATCAAAATGCAGCAAAATCTGCACTAGATGCAGTCTCACTGCTCAGGCTCAGTGCTTCTTATATGTACTTCAGGAAGCTTGTGCAGGCTGTTTTACAGAGTAGGCAGATTTGGAAGTAACAGGGATGGCTTGTTAAAATTACATTATTCAGCTACAAAGGTTTGAAAATACACGCTGAGGGCAGTCCTGTTATCTGACAGGCTTTTGTTTCCAAGTTCATCCTCCAGCTCCTCTCTGCAATTGTTTTCTGTTAAATGGACCTGGCACGTTGTTTTTTCTGAGGTTTATGGGTCATTGACAGTATTGGGTTTCACACAGGCCAGCTGCTCCCAAATCAGGTCCCTTCCTACCCCGGCCAAGTCAGAGCACCCAAATGGGGGCTGCTGCAAGCAGGGCGGGCAACTTGAAGACATCAGAGTCATTTTAATTCCAGCTTCACTGTTAAGGCTTCCATGCATTTCATGCTCATTAGCAAAACGTTGGAAAATGTAGTGTTAAATAGCAGTTGTTCCTTGGGACTGTTTTTTGTTGCTCCTTGGGACTGTTTTCCTAAACTCCAATGACAAAAGCCTGGAAGGAGGAGCCCCTGGCAGGGCAGGGGCAGCATCTGTCACACGCGGAGTTGAAAGGACGTGGAGCTCTACAAAAGGAACCAAAATCAACTTGGAGCCCTTCCCTGCCACCCAGCAGTTTTACAGTGATGTCAGGGGGGTTTTAATGTCCCAGTGTGGTGAGGCAGTGTTTGGAGAAGGTCTCTGCTGTCCCAGCAGTGCCAGGCTGTCACTGCTCCCCCTTCCATGGCCCAGTGGCCACACGCGCTCCCTCCTCAGAGCAGAGCCAGAGCTGAGCACGGCACGAGCCAGGGTGGGAAACATTCCTGACACTCTTGTCTGCTGTAAGAATTTTCCTGTGGAGACAAGCACCTTCCAGACACATAAAGCTGTAGAATGTCCCCGTGCTCAGTTCTAGGTGAGCATCCCTCCTTAGCTGGCAGTGTTTGGGACTACAGGTAACAGCATCCAGGGCACCCAGGGTAGCCCTGGGGTTGTTCTGTTCTCACAGACATGTTGAACATTACTGTGATTTTTTTTTTTTTTTTTAAGGCTAAATGAGCCTTTTGGACATGGCATGATAGAGAATTGCAGTTTTGGGGCTTTTTGCTGTCATGTCTGATGGAGCCTGAGTGGCAGCCCTGAAGCGTCCCTCAATCCCCTGACACAAGAAAATACCAGGTGCTGTGGTGGAAGATGCAGGAAACCAAGGAGCTGCCAATTGTAAAGTGCTTGCAGGCATATTTTTCAAAGTGTGGCATTTTGTAGCAGGTTAATGATCTGGAGTGTGAGCTTTTTTTAACCCAACAAACCATAGGTATCACATTCCTTAAGATTTATCTAAAATCTGATTACATTTGGGCATGAGAGCACATGAATTCTAGTGGGATTATGTGGCAATACCTGGCCTTTATTTCTCAAGTTTACTATGTGGCACCATTCCTTTATTTGAGCAAAACTAATTGCAAGTAAATAATACAAAGGAGAGGCCTCTCTCTTCCTGTTTCAGTTTGCTTTGTTATTTATTTTACAGGGTGGTTTGTGGAGGGGAGTAACCTGGTGTAGCAGTGAGCTGGGTCTGCACTCCCATTCCTCTCCAGAGCTGGGCCATTGACTCATACAATGATCTGGAATGAATTGCTTATCTTGAGGGAAAGCCAGGCATATGGAAGAACAGCTTGCCCAGGGAAGCTGTGCCTGCCCCTGGATCCCCAGAGGTGTCCAAGGCCAGGTTGGACAGGGCTTGGAGCACTTTGGGATAGTGGAAGGGGTCCCTGCCCATGGCAGGGGGTTGGAACAAAGTGGTCCCTTTGAAGTCCCTTCCCAGCCAAATCATTCTGTGATTCTACAGAGGGATAAACTCTAATACAGATTAATTCTTTGATAAAGAGCATTGTGTAAGGGCTAAGAACTGTTACTTAAACCAAATGCAGTTAAGAGTCCTGTTCCAAAAAGCACATTAGGAGAGGAATTCCTTGTTGTTTGGCTGACATCTCAGTTTAAAACTTGTGTTACACCTCCCTCTGTGAACACAGGCTCACCCCCAGCATGTGAGAGAGGAGGGACTCTGGAGGGACCCACAGCACCAAAAACCTCTCGAGAGGAAGGAGCAGCTGGCCTTGCACACACAGCTAGCAACTAGGAAGAAGAGGGGTTTTTGTTGAGTCTGAATGAAAATCAGTACAAACATCAGTTGTTAGAATGTGCCAATCAAGTGCATCTTGGTAAATTCATGCAGAGGGAAATTTTAATTTGGAGCTAGTGTTCAGTCTGTCACCAAAGAAATACTCGTCAGATAAAAGTGCTTCAGATCTCATGATACGGGAAACCAATAATTATGAGATACAGTGAACAATGCAAGGTAGAATTGCTAAAGGGATTAATTAGCCTTAGTCAAACTAACCACTATAATTGATGCAAATATCCATCTGCAGCCTGCTGAGACATTAGATAGTCATCACACACCTGCTCGATTCACCAGCCTTGCAGAACACAGCTGTCAGAATGATTTCTGCTTGGGCTTTTTCTTGAGCATACTTGACTGTTTGTTCTTTTGTTGTTCAAAATGTTTTCTTTCTCTTTTCTTTTTCTAAACAGCACTTCCATGATGGCAGAAAGGCACAACAACACATTGAAACTTGCTGGAAACAACTTGAAGCAGTAAGTGGCAAATTCCTCAGATGTGACATTTGAGTCGTTTATATCTTGTTTTCAAAGAGATGGTTCCAAATGTTTTATTTGGAAAAAGAAAGGTATGTGGATAAAAGTTGTAGAAATGGGATTTTTAAACTTCTGCTGTCTTAAATACACTCGCAGTCCTGAAAAAGTCTGTTTGAACAGAACATTTGGCTTCTGTGAGCTCTTTGTCTATCAGGAGCAGCATTTCATTTGATATGATTTGAAAAGTGTGCTGAGCATTGCTGGAACTGCTGAGTCCCTAAGGCTCCTGTACAGATATTCCACTGAAAGCTGAACAACTTCATCATGTGTGAATAAATTGAGCAGGAACATCTCTTGAGTCAGGAGGTGCTGCTCCCCAAAAGTAAATCCATTGGAATTGTCATTCATGTGATGAATGAAAACTGAGGCTGTGAGTACAGGAGAGGATAGAAAGGGGCTATTAATAACCAAAAGTCCTACTTGCAAGTTTATTAATCTTAGTAACTCCTTCATTTGTTTACAAAAATGAAGGGGTTAAGTGTTGGAAGAGAATGATTTCATCTACAAGAGTGGAAGTGATACTAAAAAGGGAAAAAGACTGAAATATGAGCAGCCTGGATAATGGAACCAAAAATGTGCCTCTGGTAACTCAATTTTTTGAAGTTCATTAATATGGAAATGTATTCCAGTGTAAACAAGAGAGCCCTAAAATCCTTCAGTTGTTACAACAGATTGTTTTAGTGGCAGGCATGAATTTTGGGTAGATTTTGGTATCTTTTGTTTCCCATAATGAAGGTTTCTGGTTTTTCTTTTCAGAGTAAGAGGCGGTTTGAACGTGATTGCAAAGAAGCTGATCGAGCCCAGCAGTACTTTGAGAAAATGGATGCTGACATCAACGTGACAAAAGCAGATGTTGAAAAGGTGAGCTGGAGGGTGGAGGCTGTTTGTAAACATGGATGTGATAGGTTTACTTCCTCAATCCTCCTATAGGATAAACCCTCTGAGGCTTAATGCCTTACTCGAGTCAGTCTGTAGGTTAATTAAAACCTGGGAATTCTCTCCAGAAACCTTTATTGGTATAAAAACTCTAAACAGATAGACTCACGTTTTTCAGTAGGTGATATCTGAGTTTAACAGAGCTNCTGGGAATTCTCTCCAGAAACCTTTATTGGTATAAAAACTCTAAACAGAGTCACGTTTTTTTAGTGGGTGATATCTGAGTTTACAGAGCAGATATGGCTCTAAAGGAGTTTAAGGAAGCTCAGCTTTGACTAACCCCCCAGTTTCTGTGACAGCCAGGCTTGTGAGGGCTCCCTGAGGGCTGCTTGCAGTTTCCACACATTTTCGTTCCCTCTGTGATCCAGGTAGAACCAAACTTCCTGCCCTTTGAGCAGCACTTCAGAGATTTCCCAATGTCACTGGATGCAATGCAGTATGACCAGAATTGTTTTTTATAGTTGTAGGTTTAGAGCAGGACAGCTCTCTATGTGATGCAGAATCCTGGAATCCATGCTTGTCACAGATGGCACAAAGCTTTTATTTTCATTTCTCAGTTGCTGGCTGGTTGCAGAATCATTTGTGGCTTTTTTACAATGATCCCCACTCAGCAAAGCTTTTGAATAATGCTTAATTTTAAACATCCAGTCCTGTCTCAGTGCATCTGTCTGGAAATACTTTCTCTCCTTAGTTTGATTCAAAATTGGATGTGTGGAAGGATGCTTAAAGTTTAAATTTTATTGCTTCAATTCCAATACCTGCAATGAAGAGGAAGAAAATGTTTTAAATATCCTCTGGTTTTGAAGTTACACATTTGCTCAGAAGATGCACTAATGTAGATCAGAAACACCACATCACAATGTGTAAGGACAGTTTAGCCCTTGAGTCAGACAGGCACAAAATAGCCAGAACATTTGAAAATGTTTATTTCTTGAAGTAAAAAAAAAAAAGGGCAACAAAGAGAGAAAGGAAAAAGTAAAAGCTGAAGCTTAAAATATGCCAAATGTTTTGTTGCAGGGACAGGAAAGGAAAGTGAATTATAGGTAAGAAATCTTTCTAGTCTGAGGTCTCCTTGTAAAATGTAGGGTTTGCTTCTCAAAAGGTCTGCTTCATTCTATTCTCAGTGACTTCAGTCCTGTGAAGATATGAAATATAAATTTCCCTTTACATCTGTGGGATCTCATGTTTCTGGTATGCTGAGCATCAGGACATTGCGTGGCAGAGAGCATCAAGGATGCTCTTGGAAATGAGGACAGTAAATCATAAACAAGCTCAGAAAATTTCCCCCAAGTGCTATTGCATATCAAAGGACAAAATACCTCTGTGGTCTTGTAATTTGCTTGGCTCTTAGTTGCAAATTCACCATGTAGATTTGATCCTTTGTTGCCTTCTGGATTTGCCAGGGCACTTGACAGATGAATGCATGTACAGATTGTTAAAGATGTAGCACCACATGTGGGTTTTTCTAACAGAGAGGGATCATCTCTGCTTTATCTGTATAAAGTGATTTTAGAATACTTCTTTCATAGATAAAATTAGGGCTTGCCCTAGATTTTTTTCCAAAGCTGAGGTCATGTCAAAGGGATACAAAGACGTGACTTACTGTTTGGAATAGGGACTGAAACTCCTTATTTCTACATCCCTTTCCAAGGCTGGCCTTTTCTGGTCAGAGTAAAAGGTGGAATATTGGTGATATATCAATCTAAGAGTGTTAGGTAAATTCTGGGAAGCAATTTCGTACCCTGATGCCCTGTCAAGTGAAGCAGAGAGGCTTCCCTTTTAAATTCCTCTAGCTTTTTATTGTATGAATTTGTAAATTATTTATTGCAAAATGAAGCTCAGTGGTATCTTGAAAGGAAAATCTGTTAGTTATGCATGTTGGCAGCTCTCAGGAGAAGGCATTACTCCACTTTCCAGGCAGTCAACAGAGTAGATGGAAGAAGGAAAAGGTTATCAAAATGAGTGGAATGTGAAATAATATTACTGAACAGAGAGAACAGTGTTTTCCAAGTGCATGTGTTAAACTGGGTTCATCCATGTCAGGCTGTGAATAATGCCCTTTCTTTGCTCCCCTCTGCCCGTGTGACTGGAGGCTCTTGCATAACTCCCCTGCAGAATGGGAGATTGTTCCACCAGCACTGCTGCTCTGCCCAGCTCGCTCCAGGGGGATGCAGGAGCTGCTCAGCTCCAAATGAAGCAATAGGATGATTTCAACCTCCTCCTGCTGCTGCTGCAGTTCTGATTCCTCGTGCTCCTTATGGCTTGGCTGCTGCACTCCTGGCCCCAAAAGCTCCCAGAAATCCACCTGGCCAGGAGAATGGGCACTTTGGCTGTGTCACAGTGTTCTCCTTGGCAGAACGAGGTGCTCCTCGAGCAGTGGGGCTGCTTGCCCTCATTTCTTTGCCTTGAGATTGACACCGTGGCTGCTTCAGCTTGTACCTGCCAATGTGAGCAGACACAGGAGCTATTTTTTGCATCACACATGATAGAGTGGATGGCATTAATGGAATTAAAATTCTGCAGTGATCACAATGACAAATACAGTCAGAAGAGAATACAGCTGCAGTTTCCTAATGCTAAGCTGTGAGAGGTTCTGAAATGCTCACATCTCTTCATCTTTCAAGTCTTTGTAGCCTTTGACAACTGCAGCAGGAAATTCTGTGCCAGAGCTGCCATCTACCAGCACTTATGCCTTGCCCAAGGTATTACAATTGGGAAGCATTAAGTAACTGGGAAAGTGGCAGAGAAGCTGAATAAGAGTCACTTGCCTCCTTATTTCTCCAGGACTGCTTGGCAAAGGGCCCAAAGGCAGGGCTGCATGTGGAGCATCATGTACCAAGGTCCACATTCCTTCTGTAGGGCCAGGTATGTGGAGGGCACATCCCTTCTGTGGCCAGGATGGGCTCCATCACCTTGCCTGGTAGCTGATATGGAGGGAGGAGTGTTTGGCTTCGTTTCCTCTCAGCTCCTTTTTTGGCAGTAGGAACATGGAGCAGAAGCTGTGTTCAGTCTCTGCAATGATCACAGCATGCAGGAATAGAGGCAGAGTGGAGCAGGGCACCTGGGCTCCCTTCCCTGTTTGCACTGAGCCTCTAAACCCCCAGCAGGCAACGCTCACAGAGATGTTTGTGTCAACACAAAATGCAGTGTAGCAAAGCCAGGGCAGGAAGCTGACTGTCTGTGAAAATATCCTTATAAACTAAATAAATGCTGCAACATGCTGATGCTGCTTCCAGGAAGCCTTGTAGGTATCTCTGAAAGCTTTATTTCATTTGGATCACAGTGGGTTGTGTGCTTTAAAGCACTTCTCTTTCAAAAACCACAGAGTAGCTGCTTCCATTTTTTGACCATTTGGGGAAACAGTTTCTGTCGCCAGCACGGAGCCACTGTACATATAAGGCAGAGCTCCATTGTTTCTGCTTTCTCCTCAGAGCTGCAATCACTAAAAAGCTGACATCTTTATGGGATAATGTGGTACCCAGTGGTGCCTTTGCAGACTTCTTGTAATAAAATCAAAGAATCAACTGGCTTTTCTAAGGGTTTCTTTTCCAGGTAGGCATTTCAGAATCTGATTTTAAAGAGGAAGTGGCTGAGGCCAACCATGGGAAGGATTTGCCTCTTGATTTGCTCAGCAGTTGTGGGGAGGAGAGTGGTGTGAAGTAATTGGTGTCAGGCAGGATCTGTCCTTTGGCTGAAGACAAACACGGTCAAATGTTGACCTTGGGCAATAATCTGGGTTACTTAGGAACTTTACATGTATTTCCATTTGGTTTTGAAGTGGAGAAACTGAGGGAAATAGGAGTGATCTCCAGTTTACTGAAATCTCTAGGTGCTTTCCCCTATGCTCTGCAACTTTCAGGTCAGGTCTGCCAATATTCAAGAAGTTTGGGAGAGCCAGAATAGCTTAAGATTTGCATAAAGCCTTAAAATACAATTTCACCATGATAGCAGTTTCATTTTCCTTTTTCTCATTACCTGGGTGCTGAATTTCTGCACAAAGTACAGAGTCTGTTCCCCTCCTTACCCACAGGAGACACACTTAGCATGGCTTGGGGTAGCCATGAGCTGAACCATGGGCAAGGTCTGAGAGAATGGAGGTGTAGCAATCCTGCTAATTGGAAACTGGGATTAGCTGCCCTTCCTGTGTGCTCAGCAGGGCTGTCAGGTGCTGCTGCAGCCTCTGGGCTGCCGTGCTGTGGGACACAAATCCCTTCACTGGGAGCTTACACATCCTCACAGTGAGGGGGGTGGAAGCTGTTGGGGGCTCTGGAGACATCTCAGGTGGGTGTTTCAGCAGTTGATCACAGTGAAGGCAGATGCAAACACTGACACCCCCCAGACCAACCTGGAGGAACATCTCCAGCTCAGGGCTCTGCTGCTGCCACGTTCCCCTGAGGTTTAGTCAGCAGAGTCTGTCAGCAGTAAGCTTCACCATAACCCCAGGTTGTGGGTGTCTGCCTTCTGCAGACTGTAACTACTTAATAAGCCAAACTTTTCAGGAGATGCCAAGTCATCTGCTCTGTGATGGTGGGACTTGAGTTTACCAGCATTGCAGAAAATGTAGTGCCATGCAAAGGTGGCTTTGCAAGGTAAAGACTCAGAGTGCTCATGTTATTAGAACTGCAGTGAGTAGTTCCAGAGGCTTTGCCTTTCCCATTCTTTGCTGTGCCCTAGAAGAGATACAGCAGCAGCAGCAGCAAGGTGAAATATGCAGGTGAGGTGTGCCAGACCCAGTCCTGAGCGTGCTGCAGGAGGGCCTGGCCTGTGCATTTCTTGTTGGAGAGTTTGACACTGCAGATTTTCCCTGTGGGGTGGTGAGTTTTTTGTATATTGAGTTGGCAGCTGCTTCTCTTTTGCTCCACAAATGGAACTGGCTAAATTTTTGTGTCTTTGCTCATCAGATTTCTCATCAATTTCTGGGTAATGGGATTTAATGTTATTTCTCTGTGTTATGAGACACCAATCTCCTTCCTGAACTGCTTCCTTCCTAAAGGATGATGCAGTGTGTGAATGCAGGGAGTCCCTCAGGAGAGCAATTTGCATTTCTGGAAGAGTAAGCCTTGTTTACAACCTGCCATCCCTGCCCTCTGTGCAGAGCAGCTGTTTCCCTTTTGGAATCATGACTAATTTAAGAGGGTCGATTTCTACTCAATAGAGAGTTAATGACTCCAGCAGCAGTGTCTGGGGAGCTTAATAAATCTCCATATGTACCCTATACATGCCCTGTGCTTGGTGATAAGAGATCAAAGAGCAGATCATGAGCCAGTGTGAGTGTAAGGCAAGGAAATCCAACTGAACTGAAATGTGCTTTTAGCAGTGCTCCCCTGCAGCAATACTCTACGTGGCAATTTGAGTGAGTTTTGTAACAACACAGCTCTTTTTGGGAGGTGATTGGTAAAGGGAGGGAAAGGGGGTGTGAAAGAGGAGGTTTAAGAATATCTTCTGAATTAAACAACTGCAGTTTGAGTCACCAGTGCAATAGAACTGGTGCTCTAAGCTAATGCAAAGCAATTATTTCATGCTGTACAGTTGGAAAGCTTCTTTATAGTTATTCTTCTTCTGTCAAAACATTGGAACACATCTTTTCACCTGCATGAGAAGGAAGGTCTCAGAATTTAGCTAATTTAGTTTGTAAGCTGTTCAGTTTCAGTGAATCATAGAATGCCAGCTTGGAAGGGAATTGAAGGATTGTCTGGGCCAGTGTTCCTTGGCAAAAGCACAGTCTAGACAAGATGGCCCAGAACCCTTTTCAGCTGAATTGTGCCCCATGTTGGGGATTCCACCATTTCCCTGGGGAGATTGTTCCAATGACTCTTTGTTTTCACTGTGAAAAATTATTCCCTGGTGTCCAGTTGGGATCTCCCAGGGGTAACTTGTACCCATTACCCCTTGTCTTTTCCATGTGACTCCTTGTAGAGTCTCCATCTTCTCTGTAGTCACCCTCAGACCCTGGGACACAGTGACAAGGTGCCCTAAGCCTTCATTCTCAAGGCTGGCCTAACCCAGTCTCTCAGCCTTTCCTCACACAACAGCTTCCCTGTGCTGGAACATCTCTGTGACCTTTCTGGACCTTCCAATCTGTCCAGGTACTCTTTTTCTGTAGTGGGGACCACTGAACACAGTGTTCCAGTGTGGCCTGACAAATGCTGAGTAGAGGGGGACAATGATTTTATCTCTGCTGGGAAAGCCCTTGTTGCTGCAGCTCAGCATCATCCTGGGCACTCAGACTAATTCACCTCCCCAAGGGACAAACTTGTGTGTTTTACCCATAAAGTTGATCTTCAAGGCTACAAAATTTGTCCTGGTAACTTTTTCAACCCTGACTGTCCCTTCTGCATTGGCTGTGTTTGTAAATTCTTTCTTGGAGAGAGAGGAGTAGAGCCGTGCCCAGTATTCCAAGTATGAGCTAAGCAATCTATTACCCAGTCCTGAAATTTCCATTATTTATATTCAAGAAATAATTTCCATTATTTATATTCAATACCCAGATTTATACATGGCAGAGTTTAATTGCTTGTGTAGTACAACTAAACAGACCTCCAGAAATCATTTAAACATTGTCAGCCAGCACTCCAAATACTTCTTTTCTTGTTACCTCCTCCATCAAATCCACATAACCTCCCATCCACAGAGATTATCCTTCTTTTATAATGAATTAGACTTGCCAGATATCCTCATGGAGCTGCATTTCTCTGTGCTGTGTGGAAAACTCCTGGGTGTTTGCAGGGATTCAGTTCAGTCCTCCAGAGCTGGGTTATTTAGTATTCATGACATGAGAATGGCAGTGCAAGGAGACAAACTTCTGGGTCTGAGGCACAGTTATTCCCCAGGGCCTTGGAGCAGAGTGCTGAGAGGTGCTGCTTTTCTTAATTAATTTAGTCCCTCTCTGTTATAGCTTCAGCAGGAAGTTTGGGGAAATCTTTTCTTAGTGTGAGTTTTTGAATTCTGGCAGAATTGTGTGCAGTGAGACTGCACTAGATAACAATTCCTGAGATGTGGTGAGGAAGATTTTCCATCCTCTGTCAGTGTTTTGCTCATTTGTATATTATATTCAGCCAAAGGATTTCAGGGACCCACAGAGTCTCAGATTTTTCCTCCACCTCTTCAAATGTTAAAAGAAAGGAGTTTTCTTTTTGTTTCTTTCCCCACTGTTATTTTGCACCCCCCCATTCTACGTTTTTCTTTTTGCTTTTGGGAAAGCAAATTTCAAATCCTTTCTCTGGTTGCCAGTTCAGAGAGACCCAACTGGTTATTGTAAAATAATGAGGAGTGGAGCTTGATTTGGAGGCTGTGTAAACCCAGGGCTGGAGCCCTGGCCCTGTTTTGAAGCCTGTGGCAGGATGCCCACTGTTATTAAGGATCCTGCACTCGCTGCCAGGGCTGCTGTGCCCTGTGAGGGAGGGCCAGAGCCTGGAGCTGAAAAATCTGTGAGCAGTAGAGAGCATTCCTGAAACTGGTCAAGTGTTGGAGTCTGCCTTTATCATTAAGCTATTTTGAAGGGATTGGGTAGTTGAGGGAAGGGGGCAGGGATGATTTTTAAGTTTTTTTTGGTTTTTTTTTTTCTGTTTGCATTTTAGTCTGATCTTGGGTTTGCCAAAGACAGATCTATTTTGGCAGGCAGTGGCCTGGCAGTGATGCATCTCACATGCTGTCTGAGTTTGAAAGAAAAGAGGGGGTGCAGAATGGGAGAAAAGAAAGAAGAAACAAAGTGACACCAAAGTTTTGACTGGAAACTCTGCCATTCTGGACAAGAGCAACTGCTGAGGAGTTGAGCTGTTCCACTTAGTGTGGACCAGCTGAATAACAGCCAAAGTTTTTTTCTGCCCTTTTCAGTTATTCATATCACTCCCACCATAACAGCCCTGAGGAGCTGCATTTTTTGTCTGTGTAAACCCAGAAGACAGTGTGTCTATTGACCCTTTTGCTGTTCCTGGAATGTGTCTCAGAAAATTGTTCTCAGCAAAATATCCTCATTCTTTTCTGCATTGGAGAGCAAAATGGCAGAAAATATACTTGGTTTTTAAAAATTTCTCCTACACTTCATCATAAGTTGCATTTCCTGTCACAGGAGGCTTGGGGGAGAAGGTAAATGGAACAATATAAATGAATGTATTTAATTCTCTAAGAGCCTTCATGTAAAGTGTAGCAGTTTGCAGAAGTTTTCTTACACTTTCAGGGTTGACAGTGCCCATCATAAAGTGTCCATATTCCCTTTCTCTGTTCAGTTTTCCTGTTCAAAGGCATAAAGAGCAATACATAAAGCTTTACTTGTGCTGCATGTTTGCAAGGATTATGGATAAGTTCCCTTGTCTGTAATTCTTTGATCTCATTCTGCTCTGCACTGATTGCTGAAGTTGCCTCATATTGATAAACTGCAGGTGGTTTCAAGCAGATGATATGAAGGCTCACACAAAATGTATCTAACACGAGTTATTTCAAAGGTTTGCAGGGTTAACTTTCTTATAATTTCCTATTTTAAAAGGGAAATAAATACCCCTATAAATACTTCAGTCAAGTCAGATTTTGGTGTGGCAGTGTCCTACCCTGGCATCTCTGAACTCCTGGTGGAGTCTTTTATCTGAACTAACTCGTTATTTGAGAGTCTGATTTTTGCAGCTCAGTTAGGAAGAAAGTCTGCAGGAAATGGGGTTAAATTCATCTTGAGAGAACAATGTTTGTGCTCTTCTTGCTAGTTTAAGAGGGAGATGCCACAGCTCATGTGGCCATTGAATTTAGTGCTGTGTTTCACCTAAGGTGGATGTGCTGCCTGATTTTTTAAAAAATATTTCTAAACTGGAGACTGGAGACAGCCATGGAAATCAGCACTTTGCAAGTTGATACTACTGCAGTTAGCCACTGTCCTGCATCCTTGCCCATCAACCAGCAAGGCTGTCTAAAGGGAGGGGGAAGGATTTGGCTTGGTTCTATTTAATGGCATTTCTGCATAGATTCTGAGAGAAAGGTCACATGTAATAAGCCTTACCTGCTGAGCTGTTACCTGGTTCAGTCCATCACAGCCACCCTCCTTTAGCTCGGGTGTTCTCTCAGAGCTGTGGGAGCACTGCCCTGGTGGGGCTGCTCAGATCTGACTGCAGTGGGAGCCCAAAGCTTGCCTGTCTGCTCCCTGCAAGGCTGCAGGTGCTGCAGGTCCTGGGCTGTCATTCATTTTGGGGAGCACTTTTCTGGATGAGACCAGCACTGACATTTGTGACCTTTTGATTTTGGTGCTGCCACACGAGTTCAGGCAAGAGCTGCCTTAACAAAACCAGACTTCGGGGAGGAAGCAATGCCCACATTCACTGTGCACGTTTATTTTGGGGCTAAAAACCCTTACAAAGGTATGTTTGGGGTGGGAGATGTGTGAAATCTGTGCAGCTTTTGCAGTGCAGGCATTTGGAAGCAAAAAGCTGCTCTTCTCCCCACAAACCCCTCAGGTGTACATTCCCTTTTTGCTTTTCTACAGTGCTGAAATGTGACCTCATTCTTTCTTCCTTTGAAGAGGGGAATTTTTGCTGCATTCAGACTCCCTGGCCCTGACACCCCTTACAACTGAGCAATCTGTCAGCCTGTAGAGGTGGATTGTGTTTCACTGTGGGGCTGGAAACTGAGCTCTGGCTCACTCATCCCTGCCCAGTTCAAGGAGAGAATGTGTTGACTGAAAGCTGCATCCCAGTATTGTTCTCCTGTATCTGAAGTCATCGTCTGCTTTTCCAGACCCCAATTATTCCAAAGCCTTTCTTCCTGGAGATACTGTTCAGAGCAAATCTTTTAACATTTACTCTAAGCAGCTCCCAAAAAACCTTCCCTGAAGCTGTTTGCATGCACAAGTGAGCAGCAAAGAAGCAAAACTTCATTTTCTGTAAAGCCCAGCTGTAAATTATTCCTGAAATAGCTTCTGTGACTCTCTGCAGTTCTGGGCTACTGCATCCATTACTCTGAATGTGGAACTTAACATCATTGACTCGTTTTTATCATTCTGTGCTTCAGCAGAGTGCAGGAGTCTCACTCTAAGGTACAATTGTGTTAATACCAGAAGTGATGATGTTAGAGGAAGTGACATACTGAAATGAAGTAATAAAAAAATTCTAGATTTTTAAAAAATATTTTTATTTTAAGATCCAAATACCTCATTGGAAAGATATTTAAACAGTTTGAAGCTTGCCAAATGCATTAAATGGCCAAGAGAAACAAAGCATCACTAGGGCTCTTACACAAAAAGTTCTGGCTTTGGAATGCACCCAATTTTATTTACTCATCTGCTGCCTCCTCTTATTTGGGGCCAGTTAAGATCATTTTGGAAGCTGAGTGTCTACTCTTGTGTACATTTAGCTCAGAGTCACTTTGTCACATCCAGCCAATGAGTTTGCTCATGAAAATGAACTCTGATGGCTTTAATGCTTGCTGGGTCTGCCTGGAAATGTGTAATAATGGATTTCTTGTTTTTCTGCTTCAACAATAGAGTCAAGGGACAAATTCCTGAGTTGCATTATTTAAAATGATTTTTAAAAAAAGAAAGAGAGAGCTGTATGAGTGGGAGTGGGGCTGGTGTAAAGTCAGCTCAGACAATGGGTTCCTCTTAGGTAGATGGGGAGAATGGGCCTCACAAATGGATCTTGATCTGCAGCAGCTGGGAAGTGAGGAAGGGGTTGGGAGATGAGTGTGAACCTCTCTTACAGCTGCCTGCCTTTCCATGGCTGACTGTGTTTTCCTGGTAAATTTGTGTTTGTGGCACAAGGAAATATTATTTTCCACTTGTATTTACTGTAGCTGTATGTGAGTGTGTGGATGGTAAAGTTTAATAAACTTTATAGCACTTGGGCAGGGAAATGATTGATGTGGCTTCTTGGAATTTGATTGCAGGAGGTGAATTTTCTGGAATTAGGCACTCATCCTGTGCAGGAGTTAGTGGACAGTTAAAACTCCTGGGAATAAGCAAAGCAGAAAGCAGACAATATGTCTTTTATTGGATTCACTTATTTGGTTATAGTCACATTCTTCTCCATTTGATGCTCCTGTTTCATCTCCTGTGGTGCACTTAGTGCCCAGTATCTCCTCATTCTGTTTGAATTATTTCTGTAGAAAGAATGTGAAGGGGATCTGTGAAATTCCTACAATTGACTGCAGAAGCAATATCTGAATTGAGGTAGAATAAATTATTAGGTGAGATGTGCAAACTTGACAAATGTGGGGGAAGGCTGCTTCTTTAGAAATTGAGATTTGAAACCTCCTGGCAGAATTTGTTATGATTACAAAAATGTTCCATGATTTAGTATTCCATGGATTTATTGTCAGGAAACTATTGTCTGCTTGGAACTGTTCAAAGCATAACCCTGTTCTGAACTGAACTGGTTTTAATGGTAGCCCAGTTAAAATAGGCTGAAATTCTTTGCTGTGTTGTGTCCCCTGAAACACAGTTTTAAAGGCAGCATTTCTCTGCCTTGTCTTAAGGAATTATCAGAAATTCAGCAGCAGAGTTCCAGCCAGGGAGGGGGAGCTTCAGTGAGGGGAAGGCATAGGGAATTTTGGAAGGGAAGAGAAGGAAAAGCTGCTGTAAGAGGGCCAAAGGCAAGGAAGGAAAAGGCATCTAAACCAAACAGATGGGAGAGGCAGTAAGGGAGGAATATTGGGCAGTGAAACAGATAACAGAAGGCCTTGGGAACAGAACTGTGAGGGGAGGAATCTGAAAACCTGAAAGGGTCACTTGGGGACAGATTATTCTAGGGAAAGAAGTGAGATTAATTGCCCAGTGCTCTGGTATGTTGGTAGTAAAGCAAATCATCTGTGTGGGTAAAAATAGGAAGGGAGGATCTCAGCTGCTGCTCAGGCTCCCCTTTCCTGGTGTGCTTCACACCAGGGCTGTATGAGGAGTGTGGAGACAGGGCTCTGCAGGCCACACAGAGTTAACATGTTTGTCATGGTTATGTTGGCTAAAATGAGACAAAACTGTTGGGTTTTTTCTCACTTCCCTTTCCCCAGAAAACACTACTTGCCAACAGGGAAGCTGCTCATTAGAGGAAAGCTGGTGACATCCCCCAGGGCATGGGGGGAGCAAGGAGTGTGTCCATGAATGTTCTGGGAGGGTTCCTGTCCCGTGGGCAGGTGGAGGGGCCAGCCTGTTTTGGTGTTTGGTGAGCAGTTCAACCAGAGCTTGTTCATGGGATGCAAAATGGTTCATGAAATAGCACATCAGACCCCCAGGGAGCAACAGCAGCACTGTCAGCACTGCAGCTTAAATATTTCACAGAAGAGGAGTAAACCAAAGGCTGGTGTTCAGAGAATCATAATGTTCCTGGCTAGTAAGATGAGCAGTACCACAATGCAATTGCTTTCCATGTAGCCTAAATTATAAATTTCTTTTGGTATTTCCTCAGGCAAGACAGCAAGCTCAGCTGAGACATCAGATGGCAGAAGACAGCAAAGCTGAATATTCCTCCACCCTACAGAAGTTCAACAGTGAGCAGCATGAGCATTACTACACACACATACCAAACATCTTCCAGGTAAGGGTCACTGGCAGGGCTCTAGACTAGCCCATAATCCTGTGACAAGAACATACTGCACATCACCTCCATTCTATGACTTAATTTTTTGTGATTTTTTTTTTGGTCATTGTTAGCAAATTTTACATGCAACCTTCCACCCTGAGAAGGTGGCATGATAAATTCTCCATTTTTCTTACATTGGATATAAAGGCATCAATGATACACAAGGAGGGTGACGTTGAACTGTCGTGACAGATGAGGACAGCCTTTGGAATCCTCACAATCTTTCTCTGTTCAGCTCCTGTGTCTGTGCAGCTGGGGATGAGGGAGAGCATCACTGGCATTGTTGGGGCAGGAGGCAGCTGGGCATTGTTGCATCTGTCAAGTCCAGCAGCCCTTGATAACCTGTGCTCAGATCAGGCTGCAGAGATGTTTTAATGTGAACCACAATAATTCTGCAGCAGTGAATCCAAAGGGTTTTAAGCAAGCCACTGATTTTGTCTTAGGATGCCTAAGGACAGGCTGCAGAGGAAGAATAAAAAAGCCATCAGATTCACTCTGAGTGAAGATCTGAGTTAGTGCTTGAATGAATGAATGGAGCCTAATGTAGTAGAACAGAACTTCTAAATGACTGTTCCATTGTAATGGGTCATGAGCATCAGAAGTGGCAAATCCAACCTTTCCAAGGGAGGGCTTGTCACATGCTTGTCACCAGATGGGAAGTAGCTGATGTTTGCGTGGCAAGCACGCACTTCCTGAGCCCCTGCTGAAACTTGTGAGCTGAATGGACTCCTCCTCTTTTGCCTCATGCTATTTCAAACCAATGCCTTGAGGTAAACTGTTCCTGGGATCAATAACACAAAAACACAGGAGCTGGTGAGCACTCTGATCTCGAGGTGAGCGTGTTGAAGTCCTGCAGATGTGCCCTCTTCCCTACCAGTGAGCTCCAAGGTTTTATTTTAGATGTTGAATTGAGCTGTTTTGTAAAGAATTGATGTTGCTTGTGGATCAGTCGAGGCAAAGGGGATTTTTAAGTTGAATGTCCAGCATGGCACAGGCTGCTCCTGTTCATGCCCTTCTGTATCCTGCTGTAATTTGTCAGAACAGAACTATGCCACATTCAGCTTCTCTCTGTGGTAAAGGAGAGGCCCTGGAAGAGATGCTGGAGATCCTGGAGCTGAATCCACTGAGCAATGAGGAGCTGTGGTGTGAACAACACACAATGTTTCTATTGTACATGAATACATCAATACTCGATATATTGTGAATAAAACATGATGGACAGGACTCCCTAAACTAGAAAAATTGCATTCTAGGAAAAAGATGGGAGACATCAAGATCTTTATTTGCTTATATTCTTCAGTGGAATGAAAATAAGATTGTTCTGATCATGCACAGAAAATGAAAGAATTTGTTGCAGAAATTAATTTCAAAGCCTTAGGAACCATCCTTACACAAGTCTAAAGCTGGGGTTTGACAAAATCAGCATTTTTTAACATAAAAAGTTAATTTGAAAAATTTCCAGTAATAGTAAAAGAGATTACTTTTAGAATGACCTTTTGATGTTTGAGGGAACAGTCTCATTTGGTGCCTTCCTGAGAACAGCTGTCCTAGTTTGTTCTTAAAAATATATTTAATCCTTAAGTTTTAAAGTAGTTGATGTAAGCTGGGGAGGAAAATTGGGTGAAACTGTGAAGTTAAGCTTGGTGTTTGACCTGAGTGAAATGTAATATTTTAGAAAATACAAGAGATGGAGGAAAGAAGAATCGTGAGGATAGGTGAATCCATGAAAACCTTTGCAGAAGTCGACCGCCAAGTGATCCCTATCATTGGGAAGTGTCTGGATGAGATAACCAAGGCTGCAGAGTCAGTGGATCACAAGAATGTAAGTGTTGCATATTTACTATTGGGCTCAAATTTATGGAGGCTGAAATCCTGGGCCCAGGCTCAGCACAAGAGCTTTGCAGTCATGTAAAACTAAACCAAAGAACAGCTTCTTGTCCCAAGCTGCTTTGTCTGAGGCAGGATGTGCTCAGATTATTTCTCAAATCTACTTAACACCCAGAAAGCGTTGCCTTTCCTGCAATGCTTTTTAATTTTTGGGGGTTTTGTTTTTTTATTGAAGAGTTTTCTCTCGTTTTATTAGGATAATTACATTTGGAAATACTGCAATTTAAAAGTAAGTATCTGCATAGAGTAAGGTGATGTTGGACATAATTAATCACCAATTCTTCTAAAGGTGGTTTCTGTGTCTCATAGTCAGAAAGCTGAATGTTTCAGAAATACCTTATTTCAAGTTAACGTTATAATAATGAAAATATTTAAAGTATTGGATACATGAACTGTTGCAAAATCTTTCTGTGAAATATTTCTTTGCAGCTTCGAGGTTTGCTGGCAATCTGTAAATGAGAAAATCTTGATTTCTGAACACCATTTTCCTTCACAGGGTGCTAAGAAACCTCTCTGATAGACAGGCTGATAAAGATTTCAAGTTGGGCTTCCTGATGTACAGTGACCATAAGGGCAGATGTGTTTTCTGTGTTGTTTGCAGAATGCTCTGCTCCCTTCCTACATGAAGCCTCTGTTCTTCCAGCCTTTCTCCTGGATCACATTGGTGCTTCAAATGCTGACAGCCTGTGTCTTGCTGCCTGGCTGAATTTCCCATACGTGTTTTTCACTGGAATCTTTGTGGTGCTGTTCAGTGCCCAGAGCCATGAACTGGCAGCACAAGCCTGAGGCTGAAGTTTTGAAATTAATCCTCTGCTCCCTGTTCAGCCATTGTTCTCACAGAGAGCAGCCTAGGAAACTGAGGAATCTGAAAACCACTCTGAGTGGGAAAGGGGGGAATTAGGGCAGCAATTCCTATGTTAGGGCAGCACAGCCTGCTTGAGGTGCAGCTCTTGGTGCTGCCTGGTGAAATTGTGCTGGGGAGATTCATATCTCAGCCTGCACTCTGCCCCAGTCTCCTCAGCAAAACACACTTGGAATTTAAGCTGGGTGTTTGAATCAGGGTGAATTTTATATTCTCTTGCTTACAAATAAGTCCATGCTGGCTCATACACAAGTGTAACTTTGGAAAATGATGATTTTAAACATTGATAACTGAATTTTCCAGGATCTCCTGTAAGCACTGTGCTGACAAAAATGTATTTAACTGAAATAATTGCATCTGAGCAGCTACAAAGGATTTAGTGTGATCTATCTGGAAACAGTTATGTTCATAAATTTTTTTTTCCCCTTAAATATCATCAAGGATTTTTTCATCTGTGGAGCAGTAATTTCTAACTATAATGATTGATTATAATGAAAGTGCTGGATTAGTTACTAAACATGCATCTGTGGAAATAGGATTACTTTATACCCTCACTGCACTGCACAGAGTTCCTGTTAATGCCAAGAGAAACTGCCTGGACCTAGCAGGGAATACTGGTTGGCTGTTACTGTGTTTCTAAAGTAGTTTTAAATAGGTTTTTTTTCCATTTCCCCTTTCTAACCACTTGAGCAACACAAAGGTTGTGTGGCAAGTGTGAGCTCTGGTGACTGCCAGGTGAACCTGTGCAGAACCTGATCCAGAGGGCTCTAGCAGCAGATAAATTTAATTTGTTATGGGCTTGGAATTCCTGTTATGACATTATCTCTGTGATATATGGAGCATGCTGGTTATTTTTAGCTCCATTGTAGTGGAATGATGTTTTGAATAAATAGGAGGAATGCTGTAAAATTCAGAGAGGAAATAGTGAGAAGCTCCATGCATAGGATAAAATTCCATTGGAGTATTTGATATAACATAGTGTAATCTCAGAAGCAGGGAATGGTTTGGGTGGGAAGGGACCTTAAAGCCCATCCAGTTCCACCTCCTGCCTCTATCCCAGGCTGCTCCAAGCTCTGTCCAACCTGGCCTGGAACACTTCCAAGGATGAGGCATCCATGGACCCCAGACTCTTGTAAATGGTCTCTCTCCATCTTTCCTGTAGGCTCCCCTCAGCTCCTGGAAGGCAGCACTTGAGTCACCCCAAAGCCTTCTCATTTCCAGGCAGAACAATCTCAGTTCTCTCAGCTCTTCCCACTCTTTCCCCCTCTTTCCTAATCCTTCTTCATCTTACTTTCATGTCTATCATTAAAAATATCTTCAAACTTAGAGCTCAGGAAGTTTTAATGTCAAACAAGGATGGGATAATGGAAAGTGTTGTTTTACCTCCCTAAAACTCCTGTAGGAATTTCATGGTGCCACCTGATAGACTGAGGATCTTAAATCCATGTGGATCTTCACAATCCCTTGGAGACTTTTTCAAAGCTTTTCCTGTATCTGTGTTTTGCTCAGTGGAGCCTGGCCTCTGGATGTATTTATATCCCAGCAGATTTCTCCTGAACAGTGTTTTACCTACAGCCATTCACAGAACCTGTGAAATGCCTTCAAAGCAACAAGTTCTTTTTATGTAACATGGCAGTGCTGCTCTTCTCTGGAGAATAATAAGATATTTGTGTGCCAAGACACAGTGTCTCTAGTGATCTTGGAATGCAGCTGTTGGAGTCTAACAGAATCTCTCTTGCCAAGAAAACAAGTAGATAAGAAGTCTATTAGGATATTTTTTTCCTGAATCCATTAGATTTAAATGCATTTGGCAAGCTGAGGTCTGGGATTGATCTGATGTATAATTAATTTTGTTTGTAGGAAAAATGATTGGTTTGGCTATGATTTGTTGTTTTTTTTTTTTCCTTTGCCCTCTGTCCAAAACAAAAGTGCAAAGCCATTGTACACAGTCTACAGCCAGTTTGTGGCTGACTTAGATCCCTCCTAGCAGTCCAAAAGGGAATGTGGCTTCACAAGATCCCACAGCAAGGCATGGGGCTGCTGGTGTGACCTTGGACTGCTCAGATATTGGGTAAAGCTCATGAAACATTTACAGCCATTTACTGTCACTAAATTCACAACCAACTTGTTGGCTTGTGGCAGAGTGATCACACAAGAGCTCTGTTTTATAGGAGTATTTATTGGCATTTTCCTCTGATTTGCTAACAGCTGTATTCCCAGCAAATCTGTACCTTAAATCTTTGTTATGAGTCACTTACTGCAGTGTGATTTGCTTTTCTAGTCAGTGAGGTTCATAAGCTCTTCCTGCTTTCCAGAGGCTTGCACTGATCCTGGGCTCTGGGGGGGACGTTCATTCCCAGGAATGAGCCTGGTCACTCTCAGGGTTGGTCCCACACTGACAAACTTTCCTGTTCTTGTTAATGTGCCACCAATTTGACGTCAGGCCTCACTGAGACATTTACACTTGTGTTGGATGTGTCCCATTGCAGGATTCCCAGATGGTAATAGAAGCCTTTAAATCAGGGTTTGAGCCTCCAGGGGACATCGACTTTGAGGATTTCACGCAGCCCATGAAGAGGACAGTGTCTGAATCCAGCCTTTCCAACTCCAGAGGGGATGGCAAGTCAGAGCCCAAGTTCGGTAGCAAATCCAAGGGCAAGTTATGGCCATTCATCAAGAAAAATAAGGTACTGATTTGCAAACTTGGGCTTGGTGCTAGTATGTGTTTTGTCAATAACCTGTGTCTTGTGTAGTAATCTTGGCAAGTTTAGTCTTTTTAAAGAGAATTTTAGATTCAGAAAGTTAATAACTGATGTTTTAATATGGTGTTTTGTTGTAGTGTTTGGTTACTTAATTTTCTTTATAGCTTTAAATTTTTTTTTTCTTGTATAATTTCCTTAATTACGTTGCAGTTTTTAAATTAATTTAACTTAAGTTGTCACGTCTCTGCCATGGTCCATTTCTGTTCCTAACTCAGAGAAGGAGTTGTAAACCACTTACCCAGTGCCATGTGTGCCAACTAACATTGTTACCTGTGGGAAGCTTCAGTGTGGCCTTACTGTTTTGACACTCCTCAAACTCTCCTTGGCTCTCCATTTGCGTTGTCTTTCCAGTCTGTGCCCTGGGCTCAGCAGGTGGGGGGCTGGGGGCAGGGAATTGCTGGGATTCACTCTGAAGCACAACTAATGGAACAGAACTAACTGAGCAGTTGATTGTTTAAAGACCATATTAACTTATGTACCCATTAAACCTTTTTCATTCCACTGTCATACTTTACACCATAATGCATGGCAGCATTTATCTGGGGTCACCAGGACATGGCAGGGGGACTTGGACTCAATCAGGTTTCAGTAACACTGATGGAAGCCCAGAATAGCTTTGGTTTTTTGACCTCACTCTTGCTCTGACCTTTTGCCAAACCACTTAAATTTGAGTTTTAAAAGTCTCCCTGTTCACAAGGGGTCGTTCCTGTAGTGCTGGTGTGAGAGAGGACTCGCTGTCTGGTGCTGACATCAGTGTAGCCAGAATAAAAACACAACCAGGACTCACTCCTGAGCAAATTCATAGAGTGATCTGTACAAGTGAAGTGTGATGCACATTGCTGAGGTGTGATTTGGAAGCAGGAAGGAATGTGGTTTGTTGTTTTCCAGATAATAGAAACGCTACTGGGCACTAAGGTACCTTCCTTATCTGATCCATTTAAATTCAGGTATTTGAAAGCTCTATCCATATGCATTATTCCGAGCTGTCCACAGAGCAGAACAGGGCAATTGATGGGGATAGTGCTGCATGGAAGAGTCTGCATGAGCTTCCTTCAAAATACTTTTGTGTTACTCTTCTGTTGCATCACTTACTAATACTTTCATTTATCACAACTCTTCATTTAACACGACTCTTAACTACTGCTTTCTCCCCTCTTTTGAACCATGGCCTTTAATATTTAATTATTTAATTGGTTTTTTCTCTGGATTTCAAATATTGGTTTTGATGCTTATTTTCGTTTTGTGTTTTATCTTTTTATTTTGGTTTTTTATTCTGTCACTTCTCCATCTCTTATACGTAGCTTATGTCCCTTTTAACATCCCCCCATCAGCCCCCTCCTCCTCCCCCTGCCTCTGCCTCACCCTCTGCTGTTCCCAACGGCCCCCAGTCTCCCAAGCAGCAAAAGGAACCCCTCTCCCATCGCTTCAACGAGTTCATGACCTCCAAACCCAAAATCCACTGCTTCAGGAGCCTAAAGCGCGGGGTAAGTTCTCCTCTGGATTCCTCTCTCTCTCTCTCTCTCTCTTTCTTTCCTTTCTGGCGCTTTTATTGCACGTTCTGTTATGTAAAAACTTTTGTTTTGTGATCGGTTCCATTGTGTTTCAGCATAACATGCAGACAAATCCAAGGGTTCCCAACCTATAAAGACATTTGTAGTGAAACCCCCCCTCCACAATGAAACCACAAAAAGTACAGTTGGTGATGGAAATCACCCAGCTGGGTGTCCTGGGGGAGGAGGGGTTGGACAAAATACAGAAGGAGGAGTTGAATACTGAGTAATGCTCATGGAAGAAGTCAAAGTCTTTAGTTTTTCTCTCTGCAGGGTGGGTTCAGCCCAATGTCTGTGACAGAAGAACAGTGAATAAGGAGGGGTTCTAGGAGATCATAGTTGTGATTTCAGTGGGTAAAAGTTCAGTGTGGAATGATGTGACACTGTAGCTGGGGCAGCAGGAACTCCTGTTCCAGCCACCTCCAGGCCTCAGCTCATGGTTCAGATGCTGCATGTTAGTTTGGGTAGCAGCTCTGAGTCTTGACATGAGAAACTGGTGAGATGAGGAGGGTGAACTGATTCTGGGGAGTACCAAAGTCTTTTATAGTCCCTGTGTGCTTTAAGCCAGGGCTGCCAGGTCAGGGGAGGCTGGGACACAATTCTCAGCACCTTGGCCCACAGTTTAAAATCATACTCTGTGTGCAAAAGCTTTATTGGTGCAGTATGGAAGCTCCAAATGGCAGAGGAGAGGTTCTAAAGGAGTGGGATTTGGGATTCCCCTGCCAGCAGCTGCACTGCAGCTTAAGCATTGTATGGTGGAAAGATGCTGAAAGTCTCCATGGCTAATTTGGGGGTTCACCTGGGTTTAGGTCACACTTTGTGACACATCACCAGTGTTCCAAGCTTGGTGTTTCTGTCTCCTTTGCTGCTGACAAAGAAGGAAATATGGCCTGAGCTTTTCCAGGTCAGCTGCTGTCCCTGTTGCTGACAGCAGCTGTGGTTATACTCATAAACCAATGTTGAAGTGTTTGTGTGGAGTTAAATCCTCTCATTGGTAGTCTGCATAGGCAGTAAATACAATGTCGGGACCCTGAGATAAAATTTGCCATTTTTCAAACTAAAATAAGGCTGTCTTCCCAGAAACTCACACATGGCATGCTCCTACTTAAAATCTGCTGGCCCAGCATGGCTTTGCCTCCTAGGTGAATGTCCTTAGAATTATTTTCTCCTGTAAAAATTACAGGAAGGAGACAAAAGTGTTCAGTATTTTAAATGTTTTTCAGAGCAGACAGTAACAGTGAGGAAGTGACTACTTTAAAAAGCCCAAATTCTGCTCCAGGCACTCATTTAGGACTTAGGACTGGGACTGTATAAAAGCAGAGATGATTTCCATGGGGAACTTCAGTGGCTGGTTACAAAGAACTGAGAACAGTGCTGTAAACAGTGCACTGTCATGTCTGGTTACAGCCAGAGCAGTTAAAAATAAAGATGTTTTAAACAGTTTCAGTTCTTTGCTAAGAAATTGCCATTTAATGGCACCCTCAGAACACAAAAAATCCAATTTCTTCCCATCCCTGTTTCACTGGGGAAGTGGGAAGTTTCTAAGCTGCCCAGAGGCAGGCTCTGTACGTGTCCCTCCTTTCCTCAGCTGCAGTTTGGCTCAGAGCATCTTTTCTCAGTGGTTTTTCCAGGTGGAGACAGACTTTCAATTCTGCTTGTGCAGCAGCAGAGCTGAGGATGTGCTGGGTGGTGGCACCACTGCAGGGGTGGCAGCTGGAGCCCTCCTTGTCCTGGGCAGTGCTGGGTCACTCTGGGGTGAGGGCACTGCTGGAGGTCAGGGCTGTGTTGCAATCTAATGCTCCATAGTGGCATTCAGAGAACAGGGTGTTGAAAATAGTGCTGAGTATTTCCTACTTGACTTAAAAATGCTGGTTTGTAGTTCCATGGGCTTCACCAGGTTGTATTTCAAATGTGAGAATTCCCTAATGACTAATTGCTTGGTCATACAAGCAATTATAACTAGTTATTTTTAATAGTTCCTGAAGGAAGGCCATTATTTTATGTATTAACTATTTAAGAAATCCAAGCACACCTTAAGAATTCTGCATGCCATATTGTTTTAAATGCTTTGTGTGAAGGCAAATCAATGAGAACAACGTCCTGTAGTCTTGTCTGGAATCCCTCAAATTTCTGCTGACACATTCATTGAGAGTGTGCAAGGAAGGGCTGTTGCTAAATCTTCATTTAAACCTTTCACTGTGTTCTTTTGCTATTTCATTTCCTTCCCCTGTCAGCCACCAGGATGTTTGTATGTAAATACTTTTCCTGCCTGACTCATCCTGAGGATTTGGAGTCCAGTGTTCAGATCATCATCTCTTATCCCAGAGGGATGAATTCAGGCCCCTTGGATCATCCAGAGATCTGGAGGAGGAGGAGAGGCTGCAAACCTCTGGCAGCTTGCTCTGTGTCATTTGGAGACTTCTCAAATGCACATTTTATATTCCTTGGTGATTCATATTTTACAAATGGTTAGACTAAGAGATCATCAAAGTGCCATATGACCTTCAAAAATAAAATCATTCCAACCAGGCAAAAATAAAAAAATCAAGGACTACTCACAAATCCTTTTAATTTATCAGGTGAAAAATGAGTGCTTGGTATTTGTTTCAGTTGATAAGACCCCTATTATATTAGGTATAGCAAGGCAATGCTGTTAGTTCTACTTTAACCTTATTAAATTTAGTAAGATTTCCCTTAGTCAGTTCTTTACCATTCCCCTGTAAAATCCAAAACCATCTCAATTTTGCTCAGGAGCATGAGCATTAATGTCAGGAATACTGGATTGTGATGTTCCCAGAGGAAGGAGGAGGATGTAGGGTGGAACTCTCCTCTGCACACAAGAACATTTGATCTGTGCATCAGGCAAGCAACTTTTTGGAAGGTCATGCAGGGACCAGCAGGGCAGCACAGTGGAACAGCAGTGTGGACTCTGAATTGTCTCTGCACTGCTGGGTTTGTTCCTTGGCAGAGTTCCACTCCAAACACCTTCAGTGAAGGTGCCTACAAGGCTCTTCAAGTCTCATTTTAGAGTATTCAGCAACATTGCCAAGCAGGTGCTTCCTGGATTTCTTGATAACCTGAGCACTCAAATCCTACAAAGCCAGGGAAAAAAGTTTGCTTCAGGAAAAAATGGGCTCACACTCCTTTTTTTGCACTGTCTTAAGGAATAAGGAAAAGAAAAGTAACTGTTTGACAGGAGCAAGTCCTGAGAGCGTAGCAGGATAAATTCCAGCAGCAGGAATTGCACGTTGGAATTGATCCTTGAAACACAACACATGAATGGATTCCCATACAACTCCTCCATGAAATCTGTGAGATCACAACGTGTCTGGAGGGGGGAGTGTGTTTTGGCAATTTCCTTTTAAAATTTTGGTTTAGCATCTTAGGTTGCATTTGGCAAAATCACTGGTGACTGTTAAAACAAATTATATTATTGGCTATGATAAGTCCTTTGCCCAGTCTGGTTTTAATTTTGCCTCCAAACCAAAAATCCAGTGAATCTTGTTTTCATGGAAGGAAACAGATGCCTGAACAATTCACAACAGATGCAAGGTTAATGTGGAGACACCAATACCAGTATCAGTGGTCACTGCCAATATGAAATCCTAGGCTGTTTGAAAAAAAAATAAATTAAATATTTAGGTGCTGACTCTTGTCAGTGTCTATGGTTTTCTAATCACATTTTTGTATTTTCCTCAAGGCTTTTTTCTTCTAACCCCAGCAGCAGAAATGTCCATTATAGAGAATACCATAAAACTGTTAGAGCACTTACTATGGATCAGAACTAGGAGAAGGGGAAAAGACTGTCATACATTTTTTGTGGGTGTTTTTTCTAATAGCTGCTTTGAGAGACACTAATTTTATAGTGCAGCACTTCAAATCAACTTCATCTCTTTAGGGAAGTTAAAGCCAGAAGAGCACAAAGAATGAGGAACCAGTTACATAACTTATCATTTAATTTATGCTTGCTCTGCTTTTTCTAATTCCCTTTTGAGGACAAAGGAAACTCGGTATTCTGCTGGTTGGTACTAATTTTGTGTTCTTTAGTTTTATTGCTGCAGCGGCAATAACATCATCAGCTTTTTTTTTTGAAAGAGCAATCCTCCAAACTAACACCATCCAGGGGCAGAACTTACACCTTGGAATGACTCTGTGTGCTCTGGGTGGATTTGGCTTTGGCTTTCCTCCCTCTCCCCAGAGCCTGGGAAGTGACTGAGCAGGGAGCATGGGCTGGGAGCTGGGGCAGACATTCCTGCCAGTATCCAAGTTCCATAAAGCACATGGATGAAATTTTGTAGTTTCCTCTCTAGTGGAAGTTGTTGCCCTCACTACAATGTGATTTTATTCCCATTGCACCCATTGCTGTCGTCCCTCCCCGCCCGTCTCCCAACACTCTGTGCACTCCTGCCCCTCGACACCGAGCTCTGAATGTGCCCCACTGATCAGTTCCTTGTTGTTCTGTGAGCATGCAGAGGCAGCAGGCAAACCACCCCTCTCCAGCCTGCTCTGTTCCCTGCCCTGGGAGCTCTTGCTGTCCTGATGTGAGTGTCTCTCTCTGTGCCAAGACCGGGGCTTTTCGGCGGGTGGGGTCACTAAACCCGTGGTTTGTTCTAGCACCGAGAGAGATGTTTTCTGACCTTGATGTCTAAACAAGCATTTAAAAATACCCTGTTTTCTGATCTCTCTGAGCATGCTGAACTCCTAAAATCCACCTGGTTCCCAGGAGGCTCCCAGTCTGCACTTTGAGGGTAGTTAAACCCCAAGCTGACTTTTGCTCTAGCAGCAGCGAACGCAGAGGAGCCGCGCTCGTGCCCGGTGTAACCAATGTGTGTTTTCTCTTGCTGACTCACCAGCAGACACAGTCTTTGTATATTCACAAAGAACTCATGAAGAGGACTTTAGGGACCCCCACGTGTGCCATTGAGGCTAGGGAATATGTTGTAAGTCTGAGTACGGTGTGATCGGCCCATACCGTTGCTGCACAGTCGCTAACCCCACTTACAACGCCGGCCCGAGTGTGCTGTGGGAATGTGCTTTGTCAAAGAGCCAAGGAAAATTGGGGGGGAGGCAAGTGGCAGCTTTCTGGTGTGATGTGCAGGAAAGGTAATGTCTGCTAGTCCTGGAAATGCTGAAATTGGCACAATTGAAGTGGCTGGACCTGTGAAATTCAAAGCGTCGCAAACAGGTTCTGCACGTTTATTTTCAATTATTTAATGGATGCAGTCTTGAGCATCACGAGCCCTGATGGACAGGAGTTGTGTGCCTTGGTTGTGGAGCATTCCCTAGGGCCTTTGGAAGCTCCTGTGAGCTGTCTATAAATATGATAGTTCACGGAATCAAGATATGTGACCTCTAAATCTGCTACTTGGACAAAGCAGAGTATGGGGATATTGTTACAGGGCCACTTAAAAAAAAAAAAATTTAAAAATTCTCTCTTGGTTGTATAATATGGAAGTCCAGTGATTTATTTCAACCCTGTTTTCTGTAAGTGAGGTTAGTGGCCGTGACTGTCCAATAACACATGGACCTGCTGGCTTTCATGCTCTCTCATGTGTTATTGAAGCTTGTGGCTCTTAGACTCTTCATTTTTTCCCTGCAAGACTAAGCTAGGCTTGGTTTAAATTGACAGCTTGAAACACATTTGCTCATTTCAAGGAAATGTAACTTATTTGATCATTCAGGGGGGGAAATGCCTTTGTTCTCCCAGGAGCTGTGAGCAAGTTTCTAGCTGTGAAAACCCAACAGAATGGGCAAAAGTAGTTATGTAGTGTTTAATGCAGATTTATTTTCAATCTGCTTATATTTGTTTATAGAAACTGAATCACTGTCACATAAAATTTCCAATAAATTTCAGAAATGGAAAACTGTGAATATGACTTATTTCAGCATTTCATTGTTTCCAGCCCTATAAACTGCTTTATTTATACTGGTTATAACAATCCCTGATGTACTATTTGGAAATGCTATTAATAAGTTCTCTATTTTTGTCATACTTAACAGCAAAAGAATTGGGCATTCAGTGTCTGTAACCCCTTTCAAATTTGCTGAATTTGCAGCAAAAGAATAGCCTTGATGCAGATGATTCTCCGCAGTATTTAGTGCCTTTAGAGTGAGTAGTGTTTAGCCACTAGCGCATGTAGCATACATTTGTGCCTCTTTTAGAATGCTTCATAGGTAAATATTTATTCTGCACCATGAGTCTTGTCTGTATCTATGTACAAGAATCTCAATTTGTGCTGATCATGTCTATGCTAAAGTTCACAGGAGTGCTAAAGCAAAGATGCAAACACAAGCTGCCTACGCTGAATTTCTTCAGACCATTCTTTATCCTTCTATGATTGCTCTCTCCAATGGATTGGTTTTGTTTGCTTTATTTTTTTTTAATGGCCTCTTTAGCTCAGAGGGTGAATTTCTTCATGGCACTGTGATTATTATCATGTGTTTGTTCCCTAATGGACTGGACTGCAGAGGGAAGTGTCACTGCTGCCTTGTCACTGAATGATCAGTTCAGATGCAGCATTTCACTGTTGTTTCAAGACCATTTATTTTCCTTGAATGGTTGGCATGTGTTGCTGTACAAATCCTGGTAACTAATGGGAGTTGTTATTTTGGGGGAAAAAAGGTGTATTTCTTAAATCAGCTGCCCACAAGAGGTGTGGAGCCTGTATTTTAAATCCAGTCCTAATCAACTGTGTTTTTGCTAGAAATGGAGCATCTGTTTGAGAACAGCATTGCCAGGAGCTGTTGCTATGACAGAGAACTTGAGTGAAAAGAGGTTCCCCAATCTGGCAGCACAAATCCTGCCTGGAGAGAGGCATTTTCCAGCTTTTACCTTTCAGCTGTTGTTAACATGGAGCGTGTGCTTTTATGCACCTCCAAATGTGTTGGGTAGCAGGAGCATTTCACAGCTGTGCCCAAGAGCTGGCAGGGCATCTCAGTGCCCATTGCTGGAGGAGGCTGGAGTTTGGATTCTCCTTTTCTATCTGGCTTTAGTTCTGGAGCAGCAGCTCACTTGTGCTTGGCACAGAACTGAGCACTGTTCTTGTCTCTTGGAAATACTTCTGAACTGCAGCTGTTTTGTCCTTCTGCAGTGCTGGAAGAGGCTTTGGGAATTTTGGTGCTTGGGTGCCCAGGCACAGTTGTTCACCTGGGAGTTTCTGGGGCACCTGCCCAGAGCTGTGTGTGCAGGTGAGGCAGCACACACACTGCTTTCAGTCTCGCTTTCCCAGAGTAACTAAAAGATAATGTTTGGGCTCTGTCCCAGGGAATGTGGTAACTTCTGAGGAATTAGATCATGTATATCATTTAGGGAGGTTGAATAATGTCTTACCATGCTGTCAAAGAACCAATTTGGTGTCAAGAGAATAGATATTTTTTTCCTCCTCCTTGGGCCTGGCCTTGTCTGACTATGGCCAAAGTACGTTTGAGTCTGAGTATTTGTTTCTGAATTGTTCAGGAATGTGAAATGGCCTTCTGTGCCTGCCTGGGCAGCACTCTGCAGTCCACAGGGACAGTCCAGGGGTGTTGTCCTTTGGCTGTAGCCAAGAACCAGGCATTCCCTGGGGGTGCCATGGTGCTGGGTGCTGCTGGAGCTGCTCCTCATCTCTCCACCCAGGCTCGGCTCAGGGCTCAAAGCCCTTCCATGAAGTGGCTGATGCATTTCAGCACATTTTTGATCTGAAGTGATGCCCATACATTTGCAAGCTGTTGAGTTTTTCCCCCCTGAGTGCTGTTGCTGTGACAAGAACTCGCAGAGCTGTTGTTGTAGCTGCTGTCAGTCAGTCCAGTCTGATTTCACCTGTGCCCAGCACTTCCCATTCCTGTTTCTGGCCAGGTCATGGCAGCTGCCCAAGCCCATCTTGTGAACTTTTGCACAGATCTGTTAGTGTGACCCATTTTGCCTTCCAACAGCAAGGGGATTGTGTCATTTTATTGTAACATCAGCCTGAAAAAGTTCCTCTTCTACTGATGCACTGTTGTTTTTTCTCTCTCTCCCCCCACCCTGTATCTCTCCAATTTTACATGAAGCTTTCTCTCAAGCTGGTAAGCACATTTACAGCATGCCTGTCCTGTGTTTTAATCACAATTTCCTGTGTGTATTTTAATGTGCACTCTGCCACATGTGACATGACACTGAAATTAACTGTTAAATTTGTTTCTTCTTTGTGTTTGCTTTTTTTGACATTTATCAGATAAATCTGAATACACAGGTCTGGAGTCTAATAGAGGTGATCAGAATTCAGTCTTCTAATAAGCTGCTAAAAAATTAACTCTAATAAATAGCTTAGTTTTCACTTTTATAATCTCGGGCTATGAAAATGTAGAAAAACAGTATTGAGTAATTCTGCTACTGTGTAAGTATACATTAAAACATTAAAAGAAGGGGAAAAATTTAAAATAATGGTCTCTTTCTGGACTTTTTCCAGAGAGCCATGCATGTCTTTCTCTGTAAAGTAGCTGCAAAGTTTGGTTTTGATTTCCAGTATTACTGGAAATCTGCATCATTATCACCTACATTTTACAGCCCTATGTAGTCCTTCAGAATAACCAATAATGACATTAATTAAAGTTCTGTAAACCTTAACCAACAAGGTTAACTCAATCTGATTTGAATTTGCAAATTGAGAGATATTCATATGTGTGAATCCTGAATTCCATCTTGGATGCAGCTGGGAAGGTTACTTGAGCTATGGTAAGAGAAAGATGGTACTGAGCTGGAAAGGGAAGGGGTGAACAGGCCTGGGAAAGCAAATTACGTGCTGAACTCTGCACAAGGTACTGTTTTGCTTGAGACACTCCTCACCTTGCTGTGCTCCTGACAGCTTGTCCACATTCCTTTGGCCCTGGAGAGCCCCTCAGCAGGAGAATGTGCCTGGTTTGCTGCCCCACCCTGTGCAAACACGCCAGAGCTGCAGCCAGTGATGGCATTTGGGGACCTCCAAGGATCCACAGGGGCACCTGAACTGTGTTGGCCCCCAGGTTCTCCAATTCCTCACCAGTTTGTGCCTTTGGGTGCTCCTGTGATGGTGGGGAGGCCCTGGCACAGGACGCCCAGAGAAGCTGTGGCTGCCCCATCCCTGCAAGTGTCCAAGGCCAGGGTGGACGGGGCTGGGAGCAGCCTGGGATAGTGGAAGGTGTCCCCGCCCATGGCAGGGGCTGGGATGAGATGGGCTTTAAGATCCCCTCCAACACAAACTATTCTGTGATTCTACATCTATCTTGTGCTTGGATACGTCATTGTGGGCCTCCTCTGCTCAAGGCAGCTCACCCAGAGAAACTTGTGGGCCACCAGAGCTGCCCACAGCAGCTCTGGCAGTTTTGGCAGCACAGTGACTTTCCTGGGCTCCTTTAGCAAGGTTGCTTCTCACTGAAGACCTGTGGTAGGTCTGAGGAATGAGAGGAGTGCCTGGAATATGTGCAAATCTTTTGGCTCTTGCCAGCCACTGTCCTGGGAGTCCAATGCCTTTGTACTGGATTTCCACTCATTTTCTTGGTCACAGTGCTAGTGTGCTGTGTAGCTGAGTTATGCCTTTAGGAAGGAATAAATCCTCCAAAAATGACTGACACAGCCTTTCCCTGGGAATTGCAGAAATTGGAAAGAGGTGAAGGGAGGCCTGAGACCCATTTTCACCTCAGTTGGAGAAAAGCAGCTTTTTGTAATCTCCTCTTGGATCCTCACCATGCAAGAGCCAACACTGGGACTGAAAAAGCTCACGCTCTCCTCACATGTAGCTTCAGCCTGGAAACCTGTCCTAACACAGCCTCTGTTTCCACAGTCCTTCATCTTGGGACAATCTCAATCCTAAATCTCATTTCCTTTCTGCAAGGACACCTTGTGAGCAGCACATCAGAAACAGCACAGCTTTCCCCTCACCTCACTGCTGCAGCATTTCTAGAAACACAGACAATGTCCACGACCTGAGAGCATGAAATGTGCCCAGCATGTGCAAAAACTGCTCCTTGACTCTCCTTTTTGGAGCAGGGGCTCCATAGGAAATTCCTGAGCACGGACTAAAGCTGGAGTGAGGTCTCCTCCCAGCCTTGGGTGTGCAGCTCTGTGCAACACTCCTGCTTTGGTCTGAAGCATTGTGAGCCAAGCTGCTGGATTTAGTCCAGCTTAGAGCTCTTGAATGAAGTTGAAGAATCAAAAACAAGATACCAAAAAGATGCTTTTCCGAATTTCACTCTATCTGTTGCATTCTACTAATGTACAGCTGGGGATATTTTCAAGCCTGTCTCTTCTGTTGAGAAGTGAGGAGGATATGTCAGAATATGTTATCTAGACTTTCCAGTAACTGCTTCTTTGTTTACAAAGCTCCCTCCAGATGCTTTGCCTTAAAAAGATGTGTGTGGCTTTAGTGTAGATTATCCACAAAATAAATTGAATCACTCTCATGTCTGTTGTGATGTGGGAGTTGCTGTCAAGCAAAATTTAAACGTTAAGGAATAAATTAAACAAAATCTCTCCTCTACCAGGCACCTCAAGTATTGTAAGCACTGGTAAGACTCTGTGTAGATAAAGTTACAGAATCAGCATAACTTTTTAGTCATTTGTCTTAAATTTGCTTTCTCATTGTCTCCCAAATGGAATGTGAAGTGTTTAATTGCACAGATGGTCAAGGCTTCACTAGAAGCACATGCCACCTTTGACTGGCAATCAGTACAGCAGCAGTTTGCTCAGGCCTGCTCTGTGACTTTGGAATGGCCAGTCCAGAGGAGAAGGTGACCTGTGTGTGGTTGGGGGTGTCAGAGGGCTGGAGGACAGACTTTGATTTTGAACAGCTTGTTCTGCAGCTGCAGCAGAAAGTCACAGTGTCCCAGCACAGAGCCAAGGGTCTAATGAGCAGCTTTGTGGCAGTCTCCTCTAAATCTCTCTCCTCAGAGAGAAATTTGGTGTTTTAGCAAGACTGATGGCTCAGCCCTGCTCACAGGCTCTCAGGAAGCTGAGGGACCCCTGAATTTGGTTACTCAGCTTTGTGTCTTACCCTTCTTTCTCCCAAATTCCCCCTTAGAAATGGGACAGGGAATGAGCAGAAGCCAAAACAAGCAAAACCTGCCCAAATCCAAGCTGATGCACAAGAACCTCACTCCCTTATGGTGCAACTCCTCAGTACTGATGTGTTCAGTGTAGCCCACCCAATCTGCCTCCATTGCCTTCTGGCAAGACAAAAATGTGACAAAAAGAGTGTGGATGTGTTTTATGTGTCATCTGTCTGCTATATCAAATTGAGGCAATCAAGAGGAGACATAGCAGAAGGCAGAAAAGGGGTTTTGAAGCAGAATCACCCAAAGGTAACCACTGTGGTTTTAACTTTTTTCCCCTTTGGTTATGATTTCAAACGGACTGATTCCATGGCTTTGATATAACTTCTGGTTTTTATGTGAGTACAAGTGAGAGAGGAAAAACTGAGAGACTTTGGCATGGAATGTGGACCCTGGAAAGTAAGCAGCATGTTTTTTAAATTGCAGAGTCCAGTGGGGAATGCTTCTGCTAGCTTGGTGTGTTCAGGAGAGCCTGACATAAATTAGCTGTGTTGGACCAGCAGTCAGTCAGCAGTGCACAGGAGAAATGCAACTGTGACCTGGGAATAAAAGCCAGGAACTGCTTTTATGGGAATGCTGTTTGTAGCAGAGTGAAAGAAGGCAGGAAGGATCAGCTTTCCATGAGAAGGGAGCTCTGTTTAAAAAAAAAAAATGGTGATAAAACTGTAGATAAAAAATAATTTCTCAGCTTTGCTGTTGAATTCTGGAATTGTCCAGCTGATCTTCCATTGGCCACTGTTAGAGGAAGCAGGATGTGCTCCTGGGATCATTTTGAGGGCATCCAGATTCCTCACAATTCAGGGACTGATAACACAGTACAAATGATAACAATGCTTCAGACCACTGTGATTTTGCACAGGTTTTTGTGAGCTGTTTTCAAAACACAATCCCAAGGGATTCTTTCACATTCTGATTATTAATGTTTTTCCTTATCCCCC
>VYXF01002659.1:87952-118330 GCA_013397295.1 Polioptila caerulea | reverse complement strand
GCTTGGCTCCTCCCCCTGGATGGAGCATTTCCCAATGGGATGATGGAATTTTATCAGTGAGAATCAATGGCCCATGAGCAGAAGATCTCTTCCTGGAGGAAGGATGGGTGGTGGAAGAGATAAAGAAACTGCCTCAGCTGGTTTCTTATCAGCTGGGCCATTGACAGGAGATTACAGCACTCCCCACCCCAGTTCCAACAGATGGGAAGGAATAACACAGCTCTGGTTACAATTTGCACTGCAACCCATGACACAGCCCCCTCACTCACTGCTCTGAAAGCCACTGAGCCAATGCATTTTTACAGCTTTTAATGGTAAAAATGAGGGTTCTCACTGATCTGTAGTCACAGCCAGCTGCAGGCAAGCTCTGCAGTCACTGGGTTGCTCCCCTTGCCCCATCCTGGTGACTGAGTGGCTTTCTCTGCTGCTGAGGTTGGTTGCTATAGTTGCTGTGTTTTTCCTCTCTTGAGCAGCCCCGATGGCAGTTACACAGAAGAGCAAAGCCAGGAGACTGAGATGAAAGTACCTGCAACAGACTTTGATGATGAGTTTGATGATGAAGAACCACTACCCACCATAGGAACGTGTAAAGCACTCTATACATTTGAAGGTATCACTCCAACTTTGCTCTCATTTCACTGATGGGGTTTTTTTGATGTTCACATGCCAGGGGCAGGTGGGAAACCTTCATTAAACCTTAAACAGCCAAAGGGCAGGTGAGGCTCTGGTGTGATTCTGGCACCAAGACAGGGATTTGTCTCCTTTTGCACAGGAACTCTGCAAGAGAAAGAATCAAAACTCTGCTCTCAGGGTCACATTTGTCTGGTTCTTTATGTACACACTGCTAACCCTGAATCACAAACTCCTGTCCTTGCTGCCAGCGATGCACCAAAAGCTGTGTCCACCCCTGGTCTGAGTTGCTGATTCCTGCTGTGCAGCACAGCCTGAAGCCCCTGTTGCTGTGTTTCAGGTCAGAATGAAGGAACAATCTCTGTAGCAGAAGGAGAGATGCTCTATGTGATAGAAGAGGACAAAGGGGACGGGTGGACGCGAATCCGAAGGAACGAAGATGAGGAGGGCTATGTCCCCACGTCCTATGTTGAAGTCTATTTGGACAAAAATGCCAAAGGTGCTATGACCTATATTTAATGCTCTTATTATTGTTTGATTTGCTTTCACAGAGATAATCCCACCCTGAAGCTGCTCTGTGTTGCAGATAGAGCCTTCTAAGAGTCTGTACAATGCCACCAAGTGCATTATTCCGTACGTGGACTAATTATGGCTTGTTGTACTGCAGAACGTGCTTTTGTTGCTCAGAGAAGGGCAGTGTGGGGGACTGTGAAAGCAGAGGGGAAATGCAGCCTTTCCTGCACAGTGCTTGCTCAACTGTCATTGCCATTGCAAGCCCAGCTTAGTGCAGGAAGCACAAAGCCCTTTGGGACCGTTCAGGCTCTCCTCAGATGCCCAGGTGGCACCTCAGACACATCCAAAAGTCAACTGTTTGTCCCAAAGTCACTCGGTGGAACTTTATAGAGGGAATATTTAGACTGCTGGTTTGTGTCTGTGTGGGAGCTTTTCAGAGCCTCTTGTGTTCTGGGGACCTCTTGGGTTGAAAACTGGTGGTAATTTAGTTTTGTATGTGTGTAGAAGAGGAAGGAGAGATCTTACCAAAACCCCTCTACACAGCACTCTGTGGTCCTTGATAAATGGGTAAAACATTAAGAAAGCTCCTCTGTTCTTTCCCACCTTGCTACATTTCAGATGTGTTTGCTCTTTCAGATGACCAGAACTAATGGTTTAATCTTTTTGCTTACACGAGATCAATGGAGACATTCAGAGTTTGGACTCCATAAGCTGCTGTTTGTTGCTTTTAATTCCTCCCAAATGTTTTGTGTGAGGAAGCAGTGCTGCAGGGCAGACCTGGCTGGAGTAAATGCCAGTGCTGAACACCTGGTAATGGGATACACCAAGAAACCAAAAGATTTTAGCCTTGTTTCAAATCAGGAAGTGTTAGAACTCCACTGTTAAATAATTTGTGTTTATTCAGTCACTTAATCCTTCGGATTATTGTGTTTCCTAGACTTGAGACTTCTTGGTGTGAAACAAGCAGCCTCATCCAAGGCAAAAGCAAACTGAACCATTTTCTTTGGGGTTTATGGGCAGCAGGAAGAGAGGAGTAGGACTGTGTCCATGAACCAGCACTGAAACTTGAGCAGTTCAGTGTTGGGTTGGCTGTTATCAGTGCAGTGCCTTGTCTGCTGCAGGTGAAAATCTGGCCTTGTTTTATTTTGCCATAATACAGAAGTTTTATGTTCCTGTTGGCAAATACGTGGTCAGCTGAGATACAAAAGAGTGCAAAAAGTTTAGCTCCCTCTGTTGGTTTTGATTAACCTTTGAAAGAGGAACATGGATCATCCATTCCTCTTTCTATCCAGAGCAAGGCTGAAGGATTGGAAACCATGGAATCACAATAGGTTTGGGTTGGAAAGGGCCCTCTCATTCCAACCCTCTGCCATTGGCAAGGACACTTTCCATCAGAGCAAAAATGCAAACTCTGCCAAGGTGAAGGCTGATGCAGCTGCAGCCATTTCTGTAGCCACAATGGAGTTTTTTCAGATAATTTAAAGTATTTCCATTAATTTTTGCTGAATTTCAGGAACAAAATCAAATGTATCTGTGAATATCTAATGTATAGGAACAATAATGTTTACCTCTTTTATTTCTCAAGTCTCTGGTGCAAAAGAAAAGCTAAAAGAGAACTTTTCACAGAATGCAACATAAAGATTGGGAGGAAATGCTGCTGTGTTTAAAAGGTGAACTTTGTTGCAAGCTGCCAATTGCCAATTGATTTTTAGGGTATTGGTAGAAGTGACTTGATTCAGTCCTTGAAACAGAAGCGATGACATTCCTGAAGATAACACTGTGAATACTAAAGCATTTGCAGACTTCAGTAATCCTTTCCTCTCTTGGGAAAGAAGGTTGAGCAGCTGGCACCATGAAAGGCTGGTGGCAGAAGGGTGGGAGCTCAGAGCTGTGACTGTCCCAGCCAGCAGAGCCAGTCCTGGCTCAGTGTTACCTGCCCAGCCAGGCTGTGTCTGTGCCATGAGCCAGGGGCAGCTCAGTGCCACTGCTCAGGGCTCTGGGAAGCTGCTTCTTCTCTCAGCTGCAGCCTGTGCTGTCAGGGCTGTGCTGCAGCACTGAGCTGAGCAGGACAGGTAAGTTGTGCTGCAGGTGCCCTCCTGAGCAGTCTTAGGGGAGCCAGGCTGGGTCTGTGCCCTGCCAGTCCCTGTGTGAGGGCTCCTGAGGACATTTCCAGGGGTGCCTCTGGTCAGAGGGTGTTGGCAAACCCTGCCACAAAAAGAACAGTAACGCCTATCTTGTTTTGCCTTTTTTTTTTTTTTTCCAGATGTGCACAAACCACTTCAGAAAATCTCTGAGTAGGTTTGCATAGGCCTGTCCACCCTTTATTCTCCTGGTTTGCTGCTACGGTTGTTTTAAGAGCTCTATTTGAGAAGGTTTTCTTTAGAAGAGATGAATGCACATGTCCCATCTCCATCACTGAAAGACTTTGTTAGGTACCAGGTCGGCTCTGAAATGTCACTGCCCATGAAGGTGCTGCCCTGACTCTGTCCATTTAGTGCAAGCAGCATTGTTGTCCTTCTGGACTGAGAGCTGCAGGCTCTGCTCCCGTTGGGATTCCAGCAGGAAGCTGTTCTGTGCACACCTGGGGGTAGCATCTTGCAGGGCTTTGCTCTGCCTGTCGGGTGTCTGGTGCTGAGAACTCTCACACACAGGAACCAGTTGGGCCTTTCAGCTCGAGACTGACCACCCTGTGTTCCTGACTGGTACCTCTTCATCTGCTGGGGAACAAAACTTTCTCTGAGGGATGTTGTGAAATCGTGTGACACAAACAAAGCTGCGTGGAGGCACCAGCTCTGTGCAAACCCTGCCTTGCACCCAGCAGAAACACCACGTCCCCTTCCAGCAGAAAGCCTGCATGTTTGTTTGGGTGACCTGCAGGAATGGAGGCTGGTTTGGGAGATGAAACTTCTTGATAAAAACTATTTTGGAGCCGTGGGCTGATGAGTATTTTGGCTCCTTTGCCACTGTGGGTCTGTTCCCCTCACCTCTGGTGATATCAGTAATTCCTTCTGGGCAGCTCTGGCATTCCCAGTGCTGCTGCTCTGGTTTGCTGTAACCATCCTGCAGAGCCTTGACTTATAGAAATAAATAGGTAAAAGTTAACCATGCTGATGCACTTTTTATCTAGGATATATCTGATTATTTAATGCTTGCCAAATTATTTAGGAACTGGTAATTATAAACTGGACTGTGGCTTTTTAAAATCCTTTTGTTAAATACGTGCCCTTAGTTCTCCCAGTATAAAAAAAAAATATGTATATAACATAACTTAAAAACTAAAGTTACTTGAATTTGAATTGTTTTTATCCTTTTATATGTGTATAAATATAAATGGTTTTATAGGCTGTTCTGCTTAACCCAGCTGTTTTGGTAACTACTCAGTCCCTCTGATGTTGATAAGTGTTTCTGGTTGCTCAGCTGCCTGCACCTGGACTTGCATAGGAACTGCTGTTGTGTGTTAAGGTTTGTCCAATCTGGCCAGTGTGGTTGTCTTGTTTCTACCCTTGTTTTTTAAAGAATCATCATCTGTCAGGAATCTCTCTATAGCTTGATGTACCATGGTGTCTTCTTCTAATAAACATTATATTTTCTCATTCCTGTGAGGTTTTGGTTTTTGAGTTTTTTTAATAACAGTAACTGGTAGATGGCAATAATTAGTGGCAAAAAATAGTGGCAGTTAACTTTCCTAAGGGACAGCAAATGGCCCAGAGCTGCTTCTCACTCTGAGCACAAATGCAATTCTTCTCGAGAAAAATATTTTATTGTGGCTCTTTGAAAACTTCTTTGTGTGTCATTGGGAAGGATTTGATGGAGTTGGGTGCAAAGGGGGTGAGAAGGCTCCCCTGGTCTCTTGAATGCAAGGGAAGTTTGGACTCATCCTGTATTCCCTTGGATACAGCACTTGGGGCCAAATCACGCTCCTGGATTGCAGCTTCACTTGGCCAAGGGAAAATCTTGTCCTCAGCCCCCAGTGTGTGGGAACAGGGATGGCCAGAGGAGGGGTTTGGAGGCTTGGGCTGGTTCACTGACCTGCAGATTCCTGGCTTCCCTTGAGAAGGAGAGGCCCTTGCAGCCTGTGGTGGAAAGGAAAGCTCTGGATTCCTCTGCAAATTCTTTGATTTCATTTCCTGTTGTTGTTCAGTGTCATTGCTGGTCTCTGGAGCTGCCACTTGAACAGATGCAGTGCTGCTTTGCAGACAGAAAATGAAAAAGCTGTTTGTTTTCTCAGGGGCACAAGGCAGGAGCTGGCAGGGTCCTGCTCCTGTGCTTCACTCCCAGAGCACAGCAGAGTCCCAGTGATGCTCATCCCAGGCTGGAGGGAAGGGCTGAGGGTGAAGGCTTTGCTGTCTGAGTCAGGAGCCTTCCTAACCCAGCAGATGCTTCATTGCTTTATTTCCTTTAACCTCCTGCAGGCAGAGCTGCTCTTAAGGGACCCCATTTCCTCCAGCCTCTTTCTAATCCAGTCTCTTTCTTTTTGTCTTTCTTATGTTTTAGATTCCTAAAGGTGTTTGTGCTGGTGCAAGAACCTCGGGGCGAGCTTGTCACAGAAGGAGAAACATAATGGTCTGTTTACCCTGCAGGCAGTTAAAACACACCCATGGAAAGCCAGACTCCCAGTCTTGTCTGGAGTTCCCACTTGACAAATTCAGACCGAAATTCCATCCCAGTACCATTCAGATGCTTGCTCTTTTCCATGGCATGCTACTTGTGGCTCAGATTTCCTTATCAGCCTCTGCCACTCTCCTGCCAGCCTGGCACAGCCCCTCTGTCAAACATAACACACACTTCTCCCAGCCCCACCCCTCCCAAATTCTGTCAGAGAACTGCTGGCTGCCCTCGGGTGCAGGGGGTAGCCAGAGAGTCCCCAGCATGTTGTGGTCTGTCTGCTGTGCCCCTGTCCCTCAGTCCATCTGGATGTACACACTGCTCCAGCAGCATTTCACACGGTGCCTTTCGTGCTCAACCTGCAGGAGCTCTCAGCAGAGAGCGTGGAAGGGAGGTGGGAAACCTCCCCTGGGAACAGTGTTCCAGCAGCTGGACTGGGCCCTCAATTTGTCAATATTAAATCTGATCCACATGTGTTATCCAACATTCTGCCTTCCCCAGAAGGTCACTAATACTTGTCAGCCTTTATTTCTCTTTTTTCGAATCCAGGCTGATGCTCATTCCAAGTATTAAACCCCTCTGACCCTGCTGTTTCCTGAAACCCTTCAAGCTCACGTATGTACTTGTTTTCCTGCTTGTTCTCTGTGCCCCTGCCGTGTCCCTGCTGTTCCCCACACACACAGACACACACAGACACACACAGTGGCATTTTGGCTGGCAGCCCTGGTTGCTGCCCACAGGCCCCGTTTGGCTCTCATTCCAGCCTGCATGCTCGCCCTGTTGCCTTGCCTGCGCCCACCTTCCTCAGGGTCACGTTATTTTATGGCTCGTGGTTTAATCTCTCTGCAGTTTTCTTTTGGTTGGTTTGTTTTTCAGCATTTCAGACCTGCCTTCTCTTTTTTTGCATGACGTCCTGTGCGTTCTCATCAGTTCATGTTGGAATAACGGAGTTTTTTTAGATAAATAAAAGAGGAAAGAAAAAAAAAAAAAAATGAAACCACACTGTTTCCTTCTCCCATCTTGTCATGGACTGGACCTGGACCCAGCAGCCAGACAGGATCTGTGACCACCCTGTTCTCACATGGTTTGGTTTGAAGCAGGAATAGGATAAGTGACTCTGCACTTTATCATGTCATACAGTGGTAAGAGAGCTACAGTATCTCCAAAAATCACATCATCTGGACTCAACTGCCTAATTAAGGGTCAAATTCCTCTCTAAACTTCTACAAACTTCTATGTTCTAACTTGATTTCCCCTGAATTGTTACCATTGCTTGGGTTTTAGAGTCCTGGATATGTTTGAGCCCTGCAAGAGTCAGTTGCCACTAAATAGCTCCTGAGGGCCAAATTTATTCCTGGATCCACTCCTTGTTTGGGGGAACCTACAGGCTCTAGTCCAGCTCCAGGATATTCTGAACAATCCCCACAAGTTGAGACGTTTTACATGGAAGCCACTGTGGGCAGTGACCCCAAACTGAAACTCTCAGGGTATGTTTGCAGGCTGGTCAGTGTTCTGCTGCCTGCTGGGCTGTCCTGCAGGGTCAGCACATCAAAACACATCCCAGGATCTCAGACTCTCCGTGTTGGGATGGCCTCGGCTGTCCCCACGGAGGATGCAGTGATTTCTAAGCTGGGTTCTGTGTGCTGTTCATAATTCTGTCCCTTTCTCTCCATTTAAGATGCCGACTTTTGTTTTTTCAAAGTCCCTTGGTGCTACAGTTCATCCTGTAGCTGTTGTGTGATGGTGCTTAAGAGCTTCCAGCATGAACCAGCGGAAGGTTTGTGATTGAAACCCAACCCAAACGTGCTGAGCACAGGCAGCACCAATGCTGGGGCTGCTCTGCTGCAGCACTGGAGGGTCAGGATCCACAAATCCCTGCCTTGTCAGTGCTGCTGTGCTCACTGAGCTGTTCAGGTCGAGAGCAGAACGGGATCCCCACGGTTGGCACCTGTGGCTTTGTGGTTTCCTCCTGCCAGGGGATCTGAAGGGTTGAACAATTAACAGGTGTGCAAAAATACCCCGAAAATATTTTTAGCTGCAGTATTTTTATTCTCGTGTCCAATGCACTGTTGAATCAGCAGCTAAGAATTCATTTACACCTATCGTTGTGCCATCTATGTAAAAACTAGATCAAAGTTTGCTTTTCTATATTTAATCTGGGTGGACAGTATATTATTGTCAGCCTCTGTGGAACATTGGAACAATTGCAATGTCTGTGTTTCTAAATTGTGCTGTAGAAGGAGCATTAGCTTTAGCTGACTGATTGATTCCTGAAGTTTTATTAAAAGACCATGTATGGAGTTTTTATAAACTTGGCAAGTAGTTCCCAAAAGCCTGGATCATAAACTTATTTAAGAAATAGTGACAGTCATATCCCATAATCTGCACACGTTTATTCTGCTGCCTTTATTCAGGGTAATGAATAATTTTTCTAGAATTTACCTTTGGCAAATGCTGAAGAACTAAAATATGTGACTGGTTTATAAAAACTCTGCCTGGATTTACTAATCTTGCCCAGCAGCGTGGACTGTACATCCTGTGAAATTTCATGATCCCCAGCAAAAGTCTCTAATGCCCTTTCTTAACACCTGTAAATAGAGAAGAAACATATTTACTGATACTCAAAGTTGTGTTTAATGCTGAGTATTTTTCAGGAGTTCATTTAGTTTGATGCATATTGTTCTTTGGTTTTTTTGTTTTCCTGCCTGAAATGTCAGAAGACCGAAAAGAAGCCAAACTCTATTTTACCATGATGATGTTGAGCACTTTTTTATTTGTATAGTGTGTGTATGTGTGTTTGAGCACTGATCTCGAGATCTCGGTGGCATCTCAGTGTTGTGATTTCATTGCCAATGTAAAAGGTTCTGGTGTTGCCCATTCATTTCTGGAGACAGAATTCAACCCAATAAAGTGCTTCCATTTGAAAGCGAATATTGACCTTGTAGCAATGAAACAAAGTCAGCTGCATATTTCAATAAACACGTAATTCCAGAAATACAGTTTCACTGGACACTTTTGATCAGCCAGACAGGAAGAAAAACTGATTTGTTGCTTTTTTTCCCCAATAGAAAATTGGTGCCTCTTTGCTGGGGCTCTTGGGGCTGTTGAGGCGCAGCCGTCGCTCTCCAGGAGCTGCTGCTCCCCTCAGATGTGTCCAGGGGAGAGGGGGAATTTGAATTCGAGAAATTCAGACTAAAACTCCCCAGAGCTGTTCTCTTATTCTTCCTGACTCTGGGGTGGATTTGGGTTCTGCTTCCAGCTGTAAAATGTGCACAGAACAAGTGGATCCACACATTCCATTGTGGTGCTGTTCCCAGTTCTCTCTTCAGAAAAGTGAGGACACATTTTCACCTGTGGTACCTGTTGGCTTTGGCTTTATTTTATATTGTTTCCTACTGGAATTTTCAGGAGTAATAATTTGGCTCTGTCTGTACCTCTGACTGTCCCACAGAGCTGGGTCCTATCAGGTCACTCTGAAATTTGATTTTCTCAAACTTTCCAGCTGGTGCTGAAGAGACAATTAAGTGGTTGGGTTGTTTGTTTGCTGTTTTTTTAAATTTAGTCATGTGAGGAGAAAGAAAATTGGGCTGTTGTAGCTGGAGCTGGTGTTGGGAAGGGCAGATGGTTTGTGCTTTTTCAGTAGGAGTCTATGGGAACTGGAAATTGGGGGCAAGATTTCATCCAAAGAGAGAGATGTACCATGGAATGCCTGTGTGAATGCTCTGCTTTAGCTGGAAGTCTTGGCAGATGTTTTTGGTGCTGGATGGTTTTCTATTCAAACTCAGACTGTTGCAAGCCTGCTAAGGAAAGGGTTTGGGCAGGGATGTGCAGGTGTGTCCAACACAGCAATGCCTCCCTTCACCAAACAACCCAAAATCCGGGCACACTTGTGTAATCCAGCCTGAGCTGTGCCATTCCAGGCAGTGCAGGGTTGTGGATAATGTGTGTGTGTGTGTGTCTGTAGCTGAGAGAAAAGCCCCCAGCTCTGTGCCAGCTTCTCCAGCACCCCTCACTCCAGGTCACTGCAAAGAGCCCAGCCCAGAGCCAGGAAGATTTGCAGTTTTCCCACTCAGGAGGTGACACCTGGTGGTTCTTTCATCTGCCAAATCATCTAGAGATTATTTTTGTTTAATACAGTCAAGCTGCTACGTTTCTTCAACAGGATTTCAGTTGTTCTTTGCCAGCACTAATTAACATCCCTGTCAGCTGAGGACAGACCAGGGCTGTTTGTGGGGCTGCTGCTCTTTGGTTTTGGGCAATAATGAATAGGAGGGGGTGTTCCTCTGGCCCTGACTTGGATTTATCTTTCACACAATCAGCACTGCTGACTTTAAATAGAAACGGCACAACCAAAGGGGTCAGGGAGAGCTGGGGGTGTGGAGCTGAGCAAAAAGGGAGAAGAAAATGAAATAAGGTTTTTGTATGGTGTGTTTATGTCACAATTACAACAGAGCAATGGCTCTGCTCCAGGGAACAGGGGCAGCACACAGGAACTGAACTGGAGAACTGAGGGGAGGGAGCAGAAAATCTTACACTGATGTTTGCTCCATCAGTCCCCAGTTCTTTCAGCTCCCCTTTTTTGCAACTGGCAAAGGGATCTGATAAAAACGGGGGAAATTATTTGCAAGGAGAACTGAAAAGAGTTCAGCACTGGCACTGGCTCCCAGAGCTGTCTGAGGTGTGCTCAGAAATGCCACGGCTGCCTCCAGTGGAGCTGCAAGGCTGCAGTTGGATCTCAGATGAAATCAGGATGCAGAACAAACCCTCAGTGCTTGAGCAGGCAGAGAGAGCCAGGGCTTTGCCAGAGCAGCCCTGGAGCTGTTTGCCTGGACTCTGAGCAGCCCCTCCTGTGGGGAGGGCAGTTCTTGGTGCCTCTGGGAAGGTTTGGAGCTGTTCAGTTGCTCAGGTGAGAGATTTGTTTGTAAGATCCAAATTGGGACAGTTGACTCCAAGTTGCTCAAGAACAAACTGCAAATTCTTCTTACCCAGCTCCTGCTCTGCTTCTTCAAACATTTCAGGCTCCAGCTGAGGCTGCATCACTCACTTGGGCAGGGAATTCCTGCTGCTCCAGCCCCTCAGGCTGCTTTAGGAACTCTGTGAATCCCCAGTGCCCAGAGCCTGGTGTTCCCTGGGGACCAGGCTGCTGATGTGTGTTACCAAGGGAGGGGAATGGACCAGCAGGGCTATTTGGCCACACAACAGAGACAGGAAACTCTTTGAGAATCCTGGAACAGCTCAATGAAACTTCAACTCCTTCCCTTGCAAGTTACTTCCAGGATAATAATACTGTCAATGAGTAGCACATCCAGACCCCCCAGGCTTCCTGAGGCACACTCAGGTGAAATGGGGTGAATTTAAGGTGAAGGGAGCTCTGTGAGCAGAGACTGCAAGGGGCAGGTGCCCTCTAAATGGGCACAGGATGGTTTAGTGGCCTCAGGCTCCTCTTGCTGCTGCCCAGAAGGATCTGTACCCACACAGCCTCTGGTTAGCAGGAAGCTTGGATTTTTTTTTTTCTCCCCCCCCCCCCCCCCACTCCCCGGAGCTGTCAGCCTCTCTCAGCAGGCAAGGCAGGCCGTGTTGAATGCACATGTATTTATTGTACCACTTTCAGCACAAGGTCTAACACTGAAGCACAGGAGTGTCATTACAGTCTGTACAGCACCCTCTGGAACACAGACAACACGGACATGCAGCCCTGCAGGCTCTGCAGCAGATCCCAGGGCTGCTGCAGGGGGGAATAAAGACAGCTTGGAACAATGAGAATCTCAACAGTGGCTCATTCTCTGACCTCCCCTAGGGTCTGGCTGGGTCTAAACAAGAATCCCATGAACAGGATTGTAAAATTAACATGCGGAATCAATTATAGACAATTTTCAAATAACTTACTTTTATGCAACAAACGATCTAAAAAAAAAATAACATGAAGGCCACACTTTTCTTCTCAAATTCTCCTGTCCTACCCCCTTCTATCTCTAAGTCAAGGAGCAGCCTTTCCCTCCCTCCCTGTTCTTCCCCTTTCCTGTGAGGAGCTCAGGAGGTCCCAGCCCCAGGCAGTGTCTGGCACCACTAAGGGCAGCCGTGGGGCTGTGGCATCACCCACACCACGAACACAGAGTTTGGCTCCTCAGGCCCTGGGAGGCAGCTCTGCCTCCATCCAACTGCACTCCAAGGCTTGCAAAGACTGAACTCTTGCCTTGCTGCACGGTGAACAAAGAACATGTTAAGAACAGCCCTGCTGAAGAAAGGGGAGTTGGGCCTGTTTTGCCCTCATTCCTGTCTCTGCTGCATTGGTGGCAGTAGATCTGGGAGCAAATTCATTAAATGAGCCACTGTACACACAAAGGACATCTGGAATGACCTCAGCACACAGGTGGGGTGCAGAAAGAGCTCGTTCCTAAAAAGCTGCTTCACCAGCCTGGGCCCAGCTCAGCCAGGCCCCCTCCCCAGCCCCAGGGACCCCCCTGAAGGGGCTCTGTGAACAAAGGGGCTCCTCCCTCAGCTTCCCCCCCCCTCAGCTCCTCACCAGCTGAGGGCACAGACACAGGCTCCTGGCAGGGTCAGTCTCAGGAAGGCTTTGGGAAGGAGGACTCCCCTTCCAGCTTCGTTGTCCAAAACCGTGCTGAACACAGGAGATCAGACACAAGGAGAAAAAACAATTCTGCAGGACCATGAAGGCATGGGTCTGGGAGTGAAAGGAGAAGGGAACAGCTTCTTTCCAAATTTCTTAGTTGATTGCAACTGAATTTGCAAGAATTTGATAAAGAGCAAAACTAGGAAGTTGTGACAGCACCACCAGCACCAAACCACAGGAAGACCTCGTGGCTTTACTCAGACTCCAAACCTGGTTTCTCTGGTTGCAACACTGCCCGCTGGAAACGTAAATAATGGCTCATTATCTTCACACGTTTGAATGAAAAAGAGAAGTGTCAAAAGCAAAACCTGCAAAGGAGCAGAGCTCAGTGCACTGGGAACAAGCTGGGAGTGCTGGTTTGGTGTAAGCCAAGGAAAGGGAGAGGGCTCAGGTCAGGACACCCCTGTGAGTGTGGCTGCAGCCTCAGACCACGGCTTCAGCCAGAGGTGAGCTGCAGAGCTTTGTCCCAGTCTCTCCCAGCACCAGCCCGTGCTCAGAGCCACATGAGAGGAGGAGGAGGAGGAGGCCTGCCTGCCCCGGGAGTGGGGGGAGCTGCTCACACCTTGAGTCCCAGACAATGGAGGCCGTTCAAGCCCTCAGGGTTCCCAGCCTCCCGTCCCCCCCAGAGGTACCTGTGCTGCCCCTGCCCTGCCCCAGCTGCACAGGTCATACTGCACGTGTCTCTGCTTCAATCTTCTGCTCCCCGTGGAGGTTTTCCAGTTCCTGCACCTGGGCCACGTTCTGCCTGATGGCAATCTCGGGCCCCCCTCCGTACAGGGTGCTCAGATAAACCCAGGTCTCCTCGGAGATCTGCCCGTAGTCAGCACCTGCAAGGGACACCAGCAGTGACCACAGGCACCAGAAGGGAAAGGCCAGGATTTCTCCTCCAAACACCTCCCCCACAGGCCCATCCCAGGAGGAGGAGGAGACACCGGTGGTCCCTCTACAAAGCCCCAAAGCCCCTGCAGTGCCACCTCCTGCTGGAAGCACCGGTGTGTTCTCCATTAATCCATGGCCACAAGCACCACATGGACACTTCTTTTAAACCCCTCCAGGGGTGGCGACTCCACCACGGCCCTGGGCAGCCTGTTCCAAACCCTGACAGCCCTTTCCATGCAGAAATCTTTCCTAATATCCAATCTAAACCTTGCCAGGCACAACCTGAGGCTGTTTTAACTTTGGAAGCTGGACCATAACAGATGCAGAGTGAAGACCACATCAAAAGCAACACAAGATCAAAGCTCCAGCACAAAGAGGAGTGGTTGAAGGGGCCTGGGGAGCAGCAAGGCAGGAGCTGGGGGTCTGCAGAACCAGTCACAGCAACAATCTGGTCCTGCAGGAGCTGTCCCTGGAGAACTGGCTCACTCAGGGCAGGGGCTGGGGAGAGAACTGTCATCCTCTGCAACACCATCTTGCTCTGTGACTTCATTATGCACTGCCAGATCAAGTGGAACAGTCTCCTTTACCTTTTAGGAGCAGCAAGCACCAGCCTTACCCTGCTTGACTTGCACATGGCCACCTGGTTTCGTGAGGGCAATCTTGGTGTTGTCAATTGGTCCAGGGGGCTCTGTAGGAGAACAAACATGTCAAAAGCCATCTGATTTCCTTGCTGCCTCCAGATTCAGATGCTTTCCTAACTTCTCTTTGTCATTTTTGTCCTGCCCTGGGGACCTGCAGGCACCTCCAGTGGCTGGTGCCTGAACCCTGCCCAGCCTTGTCACCCCAGCCAGGGGCAGTGCTCAGCCAGGACCCAGCAAATGGACTCATTTCCATTCTCTCTCCCCCTGAGAGACCCCAGTGTCTGATCCTTACCATTATCCTTGCCCTTGACAAAGGCCTCCCACTCCCGGAACCACTGCATGCTGATACAGTAGATGACACTTGGAGACTCCTCTGCCTGGAAAGCCTTGTTCAGCTGGGAGAGCAGCAACAGAGACACAGGAAGGACTCAGTCACTCCTGAGATCTTGGGAGGCCCCTTCCATTAACTGCAAGGCAGCCCTGCCCTTCTCCAGAAGAACCCCATGTAATTCCTTCCTCACACCCTGCTCCTGCTCACCAGAGCAGGCACAAGACAAGGATGGTTTCACACTTTCTGTCTGCACAGCATTGTCACACCCCATCTGCCCCTCTGCACTGGGGAACCCCCAAGCCAATCTCCTGGCCATGCTGTTCTGGAACACAGGCAGGAGTTTTCCAGGTCCCCCTTTCCCAGCCCTGCCCTTTGCCCTGCCCCAGATGCCTCCCATGCCAACCTTGATGAAGGTGTCGATCTCGATCCTCCTGCGCTTGGCCAGGGCCTCGATCTCCACTTGGCAAATGGAGCACACGTACAGATGGTTCACAGCAGGGCCACCCCCAAACCTGGGCACAGGGAGAGAGAGGGGAATGGAGAACTGCAGCAGAGTGGGAACTTCCCAGCCCTGCATCCTGCAGCCAGGGATTCTACTACTCCAGACACTGGTGAGGGAGGTGCATCAGCAGCTGAGGGCACAGAGCTGCCTTTACTCAGCCACACTTTTGCTCTTCTGGCTTCTCTCTTGCTGTCCTTCTGGGACAGACACTGATACAGCTCATCCTGGCTTGCATCAGGACACTCTACAAATACTGGGAGAAAGAATGCAATGGCCATATTCACCTGTTGTAGAGATATTCCCATACATTTTGGGGCAGAATCACAACCAGGTCATCAATGTAATGGTATTTATTAGGAGGGATCCCTGTGGAGGAAAGGCAAGTGGAAGAGTTAATCAGGGATCTCGTTGTTGCTGTGTACAACAGACACAAATAAAAAGGCAGGTTTTCCTTTATGAGAACTCTGATTCCAGAAATCTGCATCCTTTGCTCATGGAAGACAGTCATAAGTTCATTAACTACGGAGGTTTCTCAATCCATGGCCCCACATTCTAATCAAGTGCTTCATTTCCAATTTAGAAGAGAGATTTACAAACACTGAGTGTTCCCCAGCACGGCTGATGAAACAGCAGCAGTCAGATGTGGTCTCAGCTCCCTCCCAAACAAACCCCGAGGGCCAGCCCTGCTGACAGGGTAACACAGACAAACCCTGCCCTATCTGCTTTCTACAGGTTTGTTTTTAAACACAGAGAACTGAAAACTGCTGTTTCCCAGCACTAAACATCCCCCCAGGCCTCCAACCAGCAGCACAATGGGTAATTGTCTCATCTCTCCCTGAGCAGGCCAGAGTTTCTGCCAAAGAGGATCCCACTGCAGCTTCCCAGTATCAGGATGGCAGCTGGAGCTTTCTCCTGCATTTGTTAAATGTCCCAGGAAGCATCAAAGGTGCTGCTCCCAGGTCCTGCAGCCTTACCTCCATGGGAGCACAGAAAGGTGTGGTTGGTGATGGGTCCAGGCTCAGCAAAGGTGTTGAATTTATTGAGCCACTCTCGAGAGATGTAGAACTGGAGCAAACTGTGCTCCTTCATGCTGGCCAGGGACACGACCTTCTGACGCTCTCGCACAGCCTCCTCACTGCTTTTCCTGTAGCAGGGCAAGGAGAACTCCTCTTGAGAAATGCATTTCCAGGTGTTCTGTCCCCAGGAAGGGGCTGAGGGCACAGCTCACCTGTAGAACAGCACATAGGCTTCTGCATTCTGCACCACGGTCTCGTGCACCTCGGTGACGTACTGGTCATCGAACTCGTACCACTGGCCATTGATCACGTTCTGGCAGTAGGCAATGTAGTGGCCACCTGGAACAGAAAGCACAGCACGGCTGGGATCTGCAGTGCAGACAGAAGGCAGGCCTGGGATAATGTCAGCAGCACAAACAGGATTAGCTGCTGGCACAGAACAGTGAGAGAGAGGAAAAAAAAAGGGTAATTCCTGTTCAGGCAAGCTTTGCTGGAGCAGCAGAGCCTGGCACCGTCACCCTGATTTGCCTTCCTTGGAAGAGCCTCTCAGCAAGACTGAGCAGTGGGAAAGGGTTTGAGCCAAGCCTGTGGGGAGGCTGAAAGAGCTGCAGGGGATCTGTCAGAAGCTGCTCAATTCATTTTCCAAAGGGCAGAAGCTGCTCAGGCTGAGAATGGAGGGGGTCTCATGCTGCCCTTCAGCCCAGCAGAGGTGTTGGCTACTCCTGCCCACGCTCCTGCCTCACTCACACTCCTCGTGTTGCTCCTGCAGAGAAGGACTTACTGCCAGCCGTGCCGTGGTGACAGATGACTGACAGGAGGTCGTAGGTGGTGATCTGGGACACACACTCCTTGGCCAGGAAGGGTCGCAGATCCAGCCCTTCCAAGGGGAAGGAGACGTGGCTGTTGATCTTGAAGGAATACATCACCTCGTGCCGGAACCGTTTCAAGTGGATGCAGAGGATCTAAAAGACCAAAGACAGAGGACACCAAAGGGCAGTTTTGCCATGAGAGCTCTGGGAGCACAGCACATCTCTGTGTGTCTGATCTTTGCAGTTCTCTGCCTGTTTCTCATGAATCCTGCTGGCTCATCAGCTTAGACTGAGAAAGCCTCTTCTGATCTAAATACAGGACTTTGCCACCAAAAAACCTGCTGGTTTTATTCTACCTCTGGCCTCCTGACCTCCTCAGTGGCTGCTAGAAGAGAATTAGGAAACAATGTGCTTTTACCCACCTCTGGGAGCCGGAGGACTTTGCAGTACTTTACTCCATTCCGCAGCCTGAGGGAAGAAAAGAAACGGAGCTGTGAGGACTCTACAGCAAAGGCATAGCTGGGTCTTGCTCACTTTGGAATCCAAAACAAATCCTGAATTCCAGCAGAATTGTCCAGGCAGAGGACACAGCAAAATATCTGACAGCAGTACAGAGAAATAAAATTCCAGAAATAAAACTCCAGACATGCAACACAATACAGGTAACACCAACTTACTTCTTACACCGCTCACAGCTGTACATGTTGTCCCCTGTAGAGAGAAGACAGCCATTATGCAGCTGCTCAGAGCATCCAAGGCTGACACAGCCACATTTCCAGACAGTGCAGAGAAAGCAGATTAAGAGGCTTTTGGGCAGGCCAGGATGAGAAGAGATCAAAATAACTCCTCTCAATGAGTGTAGGCAAGAAAGGGATGCAGCAAATTAGCAGGAAGGATGAGAAAGTGAAGAAACTGAGGAGCCACAGCACTTAACCAACTAACAGCTCTGCCTGCTCCTCTCTGAGGACACTCTCACCCAGATTTCTCCCCCCTGAGCAGGTAGAAAAGTTCCCTCCTGCTCAGAGATGCTGAGCTGCCAACTTTTGGCCCTGCCAGTCTCTAATGATACACCAAGGTAGGATTTCTAGGAGATTTAATCTGCCTTCAAAATGCATATGGAATGCTCCTCCATGCTGTCTGATCACACCAAAAAAACTCACCCTTCAACTCATCTGCTGCAAAAAAGGCAGCAAGGCAATCCTCCAGTGTCACCACAGGACCCCAAAACCACCTAGGGATACAGGACACCACAAATCTGTAGAGGAGAAGAGATTAAGAGTTATAAATAAAATAGCTGAATGCCTTGGCACACAAAATCCCAAGAGGATGATAAATTTCCTTCTAGCTGTAGGTCCTAAGCTCATCCCACATCCCAGAGGAGCAGAGAAAGCACAACTGCTCTCAGCTGATGTTCCTACTCAAACTGGAAATTATTTGGAAAACTACACCAGGAATCAATTTGCTCTGGAGGGCAAGTCTGAGGCAGCAGTGAGGGGTGATGAGCTACACAAGAGCACACAGGTCAAGGTGTGTGAGAGATCTCGAGGAGCAGTCACAACTGGTCCACATGAAAAGGCTCAAAGCTCTGTGAGGTACCACACACTGTCCTCCAAGGAATGGTTCCAACTGACATCCCCATGTTAACACCACTGGTTAGGGACAGCTGCCTTCCAGCACTGCAGGGCAAACCCCAGAAAAGAGAGGTCCTGCAAAGGGAACACACCTCCGGATATACTCCATGATGAAAGCAATCCAGCCTTGTGAGGCATAGTTGTCCCCACATGCCCCTGTCTTGGCTGGCACATTTTGGTAGATGGCAGAGTGCAGCTTGGCCAAGTCCTCTTTCCCTGGGATTGGGAGTGACAGGTCCTGGAACGTCTCCACTGTTGTAGAAACCTGGAAATATCCAAGAGGAAGAGCTCTGGGTTTCCCGTGTATGTAATGGAGCTGGCACCTGACCTTCATCACCTTTTATCACTGCTTGGATTTAGCCTAGGCTAGAAACCTGAGCTGGCAGCAGGAGCAACTCCCTATGGCTAATTATTCTTCCCTGCTGTCAGCACTGACTTCTGTCATGAGTTTTGTAGCACTGGACTTCGTTTTCTAATGTGAATGTGATACTGCTGGGTCAACTCAGTAACAGAGATCAGCAAACACACAAACACATCTCCTTGGCATGGCAGATTCTCACACCTCCCCTGCCATCACCTATCACCACATTAGCAGGTGCTGCACCCCACAGGCTTTGGAAAGAGCAGCAGCATTCCCGAGGAAGAGATGTACAAAGCCTGTGCTGGGTGCCTGGGAGGGCCCAGGACACTCACTCTGTCGCAGGTGAGGCACTGCACCAGGCTGAGGATGGAGCCATCGAAGATGTCGGAAATCACACTGCGGTAACGGAGCTCTTTCTTCTTTTTCCCAGAGGCCTGCATCTGGGCTGGAAAACAAGGAATGGCCCTCTCAGTCTCACATCTCCACAGAGTCACACAACCACATAAGAACATGGGACAAGCACTGTCCTGATGTTCAGACCCCATTCCAGGGATATGGTGAGGCAAGTTGTGAAGAGACACGGAGGACTCTGCTGCTGGGTGTGGTACAAGGGAGAGGCAGCCAACTGAACCAACACCAGTGGGCTCTCAGGAGGCAGGAGGAGGCAGAAAAATACTGACTGGAACTCCTGTTTCCAGCCTTTTACATGTTTAGAAGCCCAGCCCTGCCACAGACAGTCCCTGGTTTTCTGAGGTCTTGTGACATTTTGCTCCAAGCTTTGCATTTCATTTCCTCTCCCCCTCACCTGCCTCTGTACTTTGTCCTTTTTTTTCCCTCTGACATTTACCACGTGTTCCCCAAGTGTCTTGCACTGGAGAGGACTCTCCACAGCAGGGACTGGCCAAATGCAAGGTTTTGTTTAACAAACCCTGTCCCCCACACACGTGCAGGCAGACAGAGTGGTTCTCATGCAGCCAGAACATCTGCAGCGGGGCTGACCTCAGCCAAGGGGCTGAACAAAGAATGTCCTCATGGAGCAGCTGGAGGGACAGTGGTACAAGCACAGGCCATTGTGTTTGCAGACTATGCAGCGTTGAGGGATTTTGATTTGCAATTTGCTCTGGGATGAAGGGACCAGTTTGATAACAGCACAAGCCAGGCTCCATTCTGCAGCCTGACAGTGCTTCCAGCACTGCAGGGACATCTGCAGCCCTAATTCTGTTCCTGTGAGCCCAAGATGTCCAAGAGGCAGGAAGCTCTGTCAGTAACAGCATCTTACAGTTCTCTGGCCCACATGCCATGAAATTCAAGTCTGGCAGACAAATGTTTATGTATCTCCTAAAGGAGATACACGCCCCTAAAGGGACAGAGCTTGTTCCTGGGACTTGAGAGCCATTTTATTAATGACAAACACAGCACACAGAGCAGACATGGATCATTTCAGGCTCCAGTGTAAGAACACACTAGAACATCGCAGTGCCCAGAGCTTGACTTTTATCTGCTGGTTTACTGTAGTCTTTGCTGAATACTATTTTAGAACTCGCTGATGTCCAGGGGAACAAGCACTTCTTACACCTGGTAATCAAAAATCACGATAGATTCCTTCTCTCCCCTCCTCTATGTGCTCCTCCCTTTGTCTCCCAGCAATCCCTCTTTGCACTACCTTTCTTGAGTATGTAGGAAGGTCCAAGCCTGGCGGGACTGGAGCGGGGAGGACTGCTGGACAGCTTGGAGTGCATCTCATGATGGACCGGACTGCACGGGCGCGAGGAGCAGCGCACATAGGCATCATTGTCAGGTTCTGTTTGGGGAAATCAGGAGGGAAAAGGTGAAAACCCCAGTTATGAAAGGCAACTCCACTGTAATCTGTGTCAGCCTAGCTCTGTGTTCCAGCACAGAATCTTTCCCAAAGGCACAGCTCAGTGTCCATTAACTGTTCTGCTTGCACAGGCTGGCAGACACAGCTCCCTCAGTCACGGGTGAGAACGCATACGGAGCTGTACCTAACAGCTAATAATTACATACTAAAAAACTCCAAAAAACAACCTGCCATTTTTTCACACTTATGACTAATTAGTTTTTGCAGCTTGCTCCTGTAGCCTTAAACCACACAGACAGCATTGCTGCCTTCAGTGCCAGCTGGCAGAGTAAGACTCTTACATAAAGAAGCGTTGAAAGATCGGATATGTTCAGCTTGAGGTGACTCCACACTGCTGCTCTTTTCTTTTCCCTGAGACATAGAAATGCTCAAACTGTGCCTCTCCCTTTTGTCTCCCCAAAGTCCCCAGTCCAACCTTAGCAAATACTTTCTGCCATGCCTTTCCCACAGCTACTATTTCCCCAGGCCAGCGTATCAAATGAAGAGACATACACATACCAAATCTTTTTTCTTAAAAGGCATCAATACAGTGTTTGCAGGCTTGGCAGAGGCAGCTCTCACTGCTGTGCCTGTACTCAGCTCACAGCCTGGCTAAGCACCTCTCTGGCTCACCAAGTACACTTCCTTACAGAAGCAATTGTGCACAAAGGCAGGGACTGAGGAAAATCTTGGATGCAAAATCTTTTGAAACACAGAGAAGGAACAACCATTATGTGTTTGCCACTGCACTACCCCACAGCGCCTTTGGAGGATGGTAACACATCTCCCTGGAAATATCCCGACTGAAAGAGGGGTGTATACCTGGTGTCCTACATGGGCTGGCAGGACAGGGAGCTGGCAGCACCTCAGGTGAGGCTCTGCCATCGACTGGCATCATCGTAGTATCAACATCTGCATCCTCATCCACCTGCTCCGAGTTGCTGCGCCGATGGCCGCAGGAGAACTTCCTGTCCTTCATCCTCTCTTTCTCTGAGATCCCTCTCCCTGCTTCATCCTGGATCAGCAGCTCTGTCTCTGCCAGGGAGCTGCTGCCCATGCTCCCTGAGGTCCGACTCTGGCCCTCTCCTTCCCCCCTGTCACTGCTGGAGTCACAGGAGAGGAACTCATCCTCTGAAGGGCTTCGGTCGCCCTCGCGCTTGTCCTCCTGGTCACTGGTGTCCAAGTCCCTCGTCTCTGCAACAACGGGTTCCTTCAGTTCTTCGTGGAGCTGATCCATCAGGCACCGCAGGAACTCCTGGGTGTCCTGAAAACCAAGATTCCACATCAGTATTCAGCCAGAAACGGGGCAATTGAGAGGGGCAAAAGAGGAGATGGCTCCATCCCAGAGCTGATTTGGCTCCATCTGGCTGATTCCCAGAGTGCCCACAAAGGTGAGCCTGCTCTGCAGCACACAGACCCAGCTACAGCAGGGCCACGCACCAAAGGGCCTGTCTGTTACAGAAATGCTTTAACTACTAAACCATTAAAGGCCCAATATTTTTTATCTGAATATCTTCAGCTGAAAGAATTTGAAAAACCAGAGAACAGCTGTAGAAGGCAAACCAGGAGCACATTTATCAGGGGTTTGCCACAGATAAGAGGGAAAAAGCAGGGGGAAACCTGATGAGAACAGCAGGCCCTGGAGAACAGACTCATACCCACTAACACATCTTAGGAACACTGACTTCTGCTCATGGCAAACCACCCCTTAGAGAGGGCAGATTAAAATCTTTAATAAACAGGGAGAGGAACCAGAAACCCAAAGCTATACAGCCTAGGTGCAAGCTCCTACATACATAATACATGGTAAAAGAGCTGATACATTGGCTTCAAAGGAGCTGCTGGAAAGCAAGCTGGTATTTTGACAACTGCAGGAAGTTAATTACGACGTTTCAGTCGTTTTATGAAGTTTGGCTTTTAGCCTGCCCTGCCTACCTTTCAAATTTATCTCTTCAGATCAGGGTTTTCCAACCCAACGTACTTCACATCAAAGACAAATATAGAAGTTCTTTCATTAATCATTATCTTTATTCTTTGTTTTTTGATTTCTTGTCACTATCAGTTTTGATGCACTGTCACTTCTCTAGTAAATTTTTAAATCATAGTTCATTGTTTACATTTGTTTATAAAGAACAAACAGAAGAGCTACGCTGATATAGACTTCAAAGGAAAAAAAAGGATACTACCTTTAAATAAGACTTTTGCTGTAATTCCCAAAAAAAGGAATATAGAACATTCGTATCTTAGACTTTTTAGTGCAGATTTCTCCAGGTTCCTCAGCTCTGACATGAATAAACAATACCAAACTCTTATAGAGCAGGTATCAATAGATCTCAAAGCTGTTTATAAAGGATTTGACCACCATAATTTCAGAGGTGAGCAAGCTGACACAAGAAAATGAGCTAATTTGGTACCAACAAGCCAGAGGCAAGCCTGGAAAAGAACACATGTCTCCCAAATCCCCCCCAAGTGCTCTATCAGATCACTGATATTGACACAGAAGTGAGCCCCAAGCTCAAGCTCTTCCTTCTGAACACAAGCACCAGCACTGCAAGAATTCATTTCCCACCATCTTTGGAATAATGGCATGGGTTTTTTCAGGCCCCACCTGCTGTGCATAGCCTCGGAACATGGGATTGACAAGCTTGATTCCATGGGACAGACTGCTTGGAACAACATAACTCGGGCTGTTTAGACATGGAAAAAGAAAAAAGAAGAAGTGAGTTTGCTTATTGGGCCTGGAGCCAGTTTGTCTAACAGGCCATAACAAAGGGTGTGGTGTGTAGTTAAAGAGGCCAAAAGATAATTATGCACCTGCAGAGTCTGGGCAGAGATTTCTGCATGAGCTGGGTGACAAACACACCAAGAGACCAGAAACACCTTGCAGTCATTTCAGTCTGACTTTCCAGAGAGACCCTTCCCCAAAACATATTTCACTTACAGCTCTGTCACACTTTGAGTGTGGAATGTGATTCTTTCCAGAGCAGAGTTTAGCAATTAGTTACTTCATTTGACTTTCAAGCACCATATCTGTCTCAAAATCTGGGTAGACTAACCACCCAGTAAATCCAATCAACATTAAAATGACATGCTATTGCTTCAAAGCCTGCAGCCTCCCCTTGCCCAAAACACAGTTCAGCTTGATCCATATCTTACTTATTCCCTGTTAATAATGAACTTGAGGCAAACATGCAATGCCATTTAAATTACTGTTTTGATGGGGTTTAATTTATTGCAGAGAGCAGATATCTTCAGATTTAAACAGAGCTACATAGTTTTGCACTGTCCTTTGAACTGGTCTAGAATTTGCACCAGTAGCAAACACTTCCCAAAATGTCACCTGCATTTTCCACTCTATTTAGTAAAAATCTGAATCACTTTTTCCATCCAAACCATCAATTCCTCTGCTAATCAAGAGAAGTGCAATTAAGTTCTGGCCACTGAAATCCATGTAAAATACTTGGAGATAGCCCCAAGTCTTCCCTTACTCCATCATTTTTTTCATTGCCAACAGGGGAACTATATTTTAAAAAAACTCTTCCTTTTTAAAATTGCAATATTAAGAATGAATTCTTTTCACTGACATCCATGTGCCCATTTCATCACCAGCAGCAGGACATGGGATTTCCTGGATCCCAGGAGATCCTCACATCCCCATCCACGCAGGGGGTGAAATCACTGCATCAGACAATGCACCCAGCCTGAGGATCACATTTCCTCCCTGCTGATGCCAGACCTCAGAACTAACACCCCTCTGAAACCTGGCCAGCCTAGATCAGGGGTCACCACGCACCGTTTCTTGTGCCAAACCTCAGACACCAACTTCTGGTAACTTTTGCACAGGGCAGGTTTCTTATCCGTACGGACCAGGCCACCACATTCCAGGAAAAACTGTGTGAGAGGTGGGCTACAAGGGAAGGAAAAAGAGAAGAATTCAGCCCACAGAAATTTCTCCTCTGCTTCTATTTATTTATCAAAACTTCATGCAGGCCTTATCAAAAGCATGCTTAAAGGTACTGATTTTAAACCAAGGGAAGAAGTAATTCCAGATACAAATATGATTCCTCACTTGGATCAAATTTAAAAGGCTGATCTGAAGCTGTTCTCAGTACAGAAAAGATCCTGGAATTAGTTTTTAGCAGGATGGCTAGAAAATATTTTAGGATATAGGTTATTAGAATGATATCAGTGCGGAGAATAAAGAGATGTGACATGGCTTTCTCTGGGATAAATAATTACTTTTGCAACAGAAATGATGAAGTTTTACTTCAAGCATTTGTCTAAACCTGAGTCTTGTACATAGCCATGAGCCAGCTGGTCCCTCAATTTCCTACTGTAACACTTCTGTTGCCCTAAAAAACCACTATTTTTTCTGTCCTCAGCCTAGCTAATCTCTCTTTAGAAGACTCATGAAGGTTTCAGATCAGATGTGACACTTTTGGTACTTAGTGAAGTCAGTTAAGACAACACTGAAAGCCCTAATGCCTACCAGTTTGAGAGAGCCTGAAGTGCTGCATTCATGTAGCAGGAATTCCCAAGATTTTTCATTCCAGTAAGGCCTAAAGCACAAACAAGAGAGGGATGAATCACTTTTCAGATGTGCTGCTTTCTATATTCCTCCCCAAGGAGAGGGAATCCAACCCTTTCTAGGCAGGCTCCACATTCTGCTGCCAGGAACCCTCTCAGTGCAGGTCCTACAGACTGCAGAGTTGCTCTGCCAGCCCTTTCATCAACTCCATGCAAAGTTACCTCTTGGTTTCAAATCATCATCCTCTGATTCAGATTCGCCTTCATCAGCCACTGCAATCGGAACAGCTTTCAGAGGGTGAGCAGGCAAAGGAGAATCCTAGATTAAAGACAGAGAAATACATATCAGTCACAGGCCTGCTTTGAAAGATGAGCTGTGAGAGATATTATCTTACATATAAATCAAGCCAGCCTTCAAGAAAAGTAGAAGGAGAAGGAAGAACAGGTTGCACTGTCTACCCTTCTCACTGAGGCAGCAGGGAGTGGAAATGGTGCCATTACTGCTTCCAGTACATGTGATAAGAAACATCAGGAATGAGCAGCAGTGTCACAAGTACATGGTGTTTCTGGCCTGACAGCTGAAATTTCCATGGGCCATGCATTGGAAATGAAAATGTGACAGACAGGTTCTTCTCACATGCAGATACCCCATTGGAAAGGCTAAAACTAAAGTCAGAATGGACATTCAAGCCATGGAATCATAGCATCATAGAATGGTTTGGGTTGGAAAGGACTGCAAAGGTCATCTAGTTCCCACCCCTAAGTCATTTGTCTTTTTGCTGGGAGACCCTGTAAGTCAGGGCTAGTGGTCCTCTGGCTACAGGCAGCCACTTTCAGTGAAGGTACCCCTGTCACAGCAAACGCTGCACCATGGCAGAAATCACTTGGCTCATTTTACAGCAGGCAGGCAAAGCCTGGCCAGGCAGGCAGCTCTGCCCTGTGTGACACAGACCCACCGGCTCAGGGAGCTTGCTGGGGGGTGAGGGTGGCTGGGCCAGGCGCTGCTCCAGGAACACCTCCTTCTCACAGGCATAGCACCACACTCGGAACGTGGTCAGGTTCACTGTCAGGTTGTGCTTCTTGGCCTGGAAATTCAACAGGAAACAACAGATCTCTGGCAGCTGGTGTGAGCTGGAGCACAGGACTACCACAACATGGAACACAGAAAATCCAATTCTGTCTGACTGTGAGGAACAGAGAAAAGCTCACCTGTGCATGAAGTGTGCTGTGGTCAGCAAAGGACTCCCCACAACCAACATAAGGACAACCAATCTAGAGAGGGGAAAGAGCCAAAGCACAATGGGCACAGCAAGTTAGACTCTTTAGAAAACAGTCTGTAACTCCAGTCCCAGCAGCAACTTCAGAATTATCCTGCCAGTTTTCTAACCTGTTTTTTATTCAGGACCCAGAACAAGATGGAAATTTAGAATTGATGGAAGTGTAGAAGTGATTTAAGAAAGAAAACCTGGAACCAGGTTTGTACCCAGGCAAAGCCTCTGTTCCAAGGCCATTGCTCCAACAGGGATCTCATCTGAGCAGCCCCAAGCCTGGGCACTCCAGTGTAAAAATAAACAGTCCCTGCCTGCCCCTCATGTCCCATGGCATTCCCTCCCTCCTCACCTCCAAGGTGTCACCCTGCAGCCCCTCCACAGGTGCCAGCAGAGGCAACACCCAGCCAACAACCAGCACTGGGGAATTTATTCATTCCTACTGGGAACAGCAAGGACAATCCCCTACAAGGACTGAACTGTTACATCTTGTCAGACTGTGACAGTGTTACCCTTTCACTGAGAGAGCCTCCTCCGTGGAATCCATCAAAACAGTGTTCAGTTCTACTGTGAGCCCTTCTTTGCTCCCCACTCTTTTTTACAGTGTAAATGCTATTCAAGTGAAATCCCACCACATCATGCACACAAACAAGCCATTTTTACCTGAAGACAAGCCCAGAGGTTTGGTCCCACAGCTCCACAAGACTGGCAAGTTCCCTGCAAATTCACCATAAAAGAATGTCTGTTTGCTCAGTTGATTTTTAAGTAATAAAGTCTTTCAAGGGTGACAAACTTCTCTATGAAACAGCCCAACCTTCAGCTCATAGTATTTCATTCCTTTACACCACACTTCCAATTAAATATGCAATTGCACCATTTTAGCTAAGTGACACATTCAAGCAGGATAAAAGGACAATGAGAAATTTGTGGGGTCATGAAGGGTGATTTTATGGGACATGTGGATACATCACTGGGGGAAGGAGTTTCTCTCTGGAGACAGGCAGCATTTTCTTCAAAAAGCAAACATGTAAATCCATGCACAACAGCTAAAAGGGAAAGGACTGAGAGCCACAATCCTGTACCTTGGATTTGAGCAGCAGATCATCCCTGGTCACCTCTCCTATGGAATCCAGGTGAGGACAGATGTCCCTTGTATCCCCCATTTTCACCAATACTCATGTGAGGAGGGTTTCCTAGGACAAAAAAGGATGGTTCCTCTCACTGCATGTCAGATTTGCTCCCATGATTGTAAGAAGATACCTGGGCATGTTTTGCATATTAGAGTTCCATCTGTCTTTAAGGTTCAGTGATTGAAATAAATCTAAACCTGGAGCCCCACAGGCTGGCACAGCCTGGCCCCACAGCTGAGTGGCTGCACTGTGGTATTGTAGGGAAGGAGCAAAGCCACAGGGAGGAGAGAGAAACAAATAAAGCCAATAATCCCTATCGTGGAATGTGCCTTCAGAAATGCTGGGAGGGGCCTGGCACAAAGGCACAGCTTCAGCTGCAAAGGTACAAATCTAATTAGCTCATTTGCATGAAACTCTGATGAAAAGTGAAAGGTGCTGCAGCCCATGACACCAGTACTTAGCCTGTGGTGTCTGTGAGCTTCATGCACCCAACTGTGCTGATCTGAATCTAACATTTCATTGTTACACTAGTTGGTCAGACATTAAAATTATGATTAGTTCTAAATGAAGCTGGGCAAGAGGGAAATAGACTTAAATGAACTGTAACACCGATAAGCAGGCTTCAGTCTCTGAGGAATTTACCATTTCGTGGGTAGATTCTTAACAGTATGAGCCACATAACTCAAAGTCTGTACAAAACATAACAACACACTGTTCCACCCAGCTCATACATCCAAGCACCACAAGAACAGATGATTTCATAGCTTATGAACACAATAAACACTTTTATGGTGGTCCATGGATATGTAAAATACTTTAAACATGTCTCAGTAGCATGCAGCTATAAAAAGAAATTAAAAGAGTTTGTGCTCCTTAACCATAGTTTAAATAACCTTGCTCATGGCTGTTAAAAAAAAAAAAAATTGAAAAGAAGATAAGTGATATTAATAGCACAGACAAGGATCCAAAATATTACAGTTGGCTGGAAATGAAGCAGATGTGAAGAGCCCACATCATTGCTACAAAGAAATGGAAAAATCTGATGAACTTGATGTTAATGACTCCAGCAGCAGCATGGCTGCTACACTCTGGTTTTTTTCACATTTTGAGGACATTTGAAACAATTCCCAGGGTCATCTGCTCCGAATCACTGACAGCAGGGAGAAAAGAAAGAAAAAAATAATAAACGGGTAGGCCATATCAGTAACACTTATCTTGGGAGCAGAAAAGCTTGCCTAGCACCTTGTCTTGGCAGAAGATAAACCTCAAGGATAATTTTACAATGTTTTCCCAGCACTCTCTAGAACTGAATAAACTGATGGGAGGAGCACAGGGAGAAGAAATCATATGTGCATGGTAGAAAACACCACGGGGGTGCTGACCTGGATCTCAGTAACCTGTGAAGAGAAGCTTAACAAACAACAGAGCAATTTCGTGCAGCTTCACAGTGAAGGAACAGAGCACTGTGTAACACATGTTGATTTAAAAGATAAATGACAAGAGCACAGCAGCTTTGACTAACACCTAAAACTGGGACATGTCAGGCTCTGAGTTCCTTCACCAAAACAGATTCCTCTCCCCAAATGCATCAGCTGGTCCAATTTTTAAAAAAAGTATCATTGCTATATTTGCTATTTCACCACCCTTGATTTCTTATCTCTCTCCTAGATTATCTAATTAACAAAATACTGTTTTAAAATTAGACCCCATATCTGCACCAGCTTAAGCTAACTGGGAACTGGTTTTGAAGCACACTTGGTTAAGTAGAGTCTTCTGGATGTGGATGGTTTCAGTGCATTCTGTGGGACCACCCCTCTCCTCAAAATTAAAACCATGTCTTTAGACTTTCCAGCACTGGGGTGCTGATCTTCCCACACAGCACTTCCCTTTCTGAACAATGCAGGTAAAACCTCATTCTTGCCTTACAGCCCTGATCACAACCCAGAAAAAGGTTCGTGACTGTTCAGAGGGAAATATTCAACTCCTTCCTTCCCACGACTCTGCCCTAAGAGCCAAGCTGGCACACACAGTTCTCATTCTGCTCAGGAAACCAGGAATTTCATAAAAGCACTGCCAGAGAGCTGAACTGTGCTTGTCAAAATGCACTGTGTATGATGGGAGAAGAAGTTACCCTAAAACAAGTCCTTCAGCCTGTCTTTCTCAAGCTCCACTGAGGGAGAACAGTACACGAGCATGTCAGAACAATTCCTCCGTAACTGCAACCTACTTTCAGTCGCTCCAACTGCTGCCAAACCCAGCATCTCTGCCTTCCTCAGGAACACATTTCTAGGTTTTCGTTGGTTGTTTTTTTTTTTTTTTTTTTTTTTCCCTTAAAACAACTGTGTGTTTTTGTACCAAAGCTAGAGCCAGCTGTCAAGAGTTTCAGATCCATGCAGGCTGACATTCTTCGGAGCAACTGCACAAATAAAAGAAATCTTTACACTGTTCATCCACAAAACAACTACCAGGTCTAGTCTTGCATAACCTACCAAGAGAAAGAAATATCTGCAGTTGTGCTCCGAGACATTTTACACTTGAGATACCGAAGAAAGAAATATTTACCGAAGTGCCCTACTGACAAGGCAGAAGCAGAAGCAGGTACTCCTGGCTCGCAGCTGGACCAGGTATGGGAAAACCAGGAGGTTTATGTGCAACACGCAAAGGAGAGCAGGTCTGAACGCTGATTTATTATGGGAGGTCACAATACAACGACTCACCTAGAGATTTAGCTTTCAGTCAAAAAACTCCCGCGGGAAATCCCCCCTTGCCCGCTGTGCCGCTCCTCAGGCACAGCAGACCCCCAAAATACAGCTCCTCTCCTGACAGATGCTACAGCTGCCGGACACGAGCGAGGCTGACCAGAAACAGCCCAAATCCGCCGGGTCCCGCTCCAGGGCTCGGCAGCAGGCCCTGGGGGTGCCGGGCAGCCCCACCGCCGGGGCACGGCAGGATCCGGGCCGGAGCCCCCGCGGCCGCTGCTGCTGCATCATCCCCGGCGCGGCCCGGCCGCCCGCCCTCCGCACCGCCCCGCGGCCACGGCCCCGCC
>VYXF01002659.1:70976-81391 GCA_013397295.1 Polioptila caerulea | reverse complement strand
CGGCCCGGCCCTTTGGCCCCTGCCCGGGGCTGGCGGCCCTCACCGCGGGCGGGGTGACCCCGCGCCCGGCCCGCTCCCCGCCGCTGACTGTGTGGTCTCTCCATGCAGCTCTGCAGGAGAATTTGGACAAGAGGCTGTTCGGGCAGCACTTGGTGAGCAAGGTGGTTGTAAAAGCCGTGAGGGGTTTCTTGAACAATACCAACGCCAAAAAGCCTCTCGCGCTTTCCTTGCACGGGTGGACTGGAACAGGCAAAAACTTTGTCAGTAAGATCGTTGCTGAAAGCATTTATAAAAGAGGCCTGCAGAGTAAATATGTCCATCAGTTCGTGGCAACTTTACACTTTCCTCACGCTCACAACATCAATCTCTACAAGGTAAGAATGAGCTGTGCTGCAATGAGTTGTAAATGTCATGGCATGATCAGTACTACAGACCTAGATATTATTTTATGCAGTAATGTGTATGCTATGCCGGTTTTGCCATCTTCTGTACAGAACTGTGTAGATCCTAACATCCATCAGAATTGATTTTCCTGTGAATGTGAAGTTTTTTGAGTGTTTTGAGCCTCTCTTTAGGGAAGATTGATACTGTTTAATTTTCATAGTGCACTTTGCTTAGAGATGGGACTCTCTGAAGGATAGACACGATTCCTGGTTCGGTGATGTGTTGGTGGGCACTGCAAAAAATCAAATAGGGGACAACCCAGTGACTCTCCAGGTTTGTCAGGCACCGTAGCAAGCTGGTGCTGGCTCTCTGAGGCATCACTGTCTATTCTGCTGCACACTGAGCAGGTTATTTAGTTCTCTGTGGATCTATTTCCAAGCTGTAAAGCAAAATCACAAAATACTCTGCTGTCAGAAAGGTAAATGTATTTGGAATTGTGTCTGTTCCATAAACAGGGAGATACCATGGAGCAGTAGCTCAGATGTGTTTTATGGTTTTTTTGTTCTAACTTTGTTCACTGCACAGTTTGAATGAGTACCACTGTCATGTAGTGCTGCATATTGATGTATGTGTTAAAAATGGGAACAGGATAATCTTACAAACCTGATTTCTAAATGGAGGAAATAGACATTTCCTCTTTTACAACAATTTCCCTCCTTCTTTCAACTGAGCCATTTTGAAATAAAATTATATTTTTCTGCATTTGTTATGAGGTGGATAATACACTTGGGAAATTTGCTGCCCAAGGCAGCAGGAGGAAGTATTGCTGCTTATCCCCAATACACCTGCAGTTCAGGGACTGAGTAGAATAAATTGAAAAGTGATGAATCACTGAAAATAGTCAAAACAATTATTCTCATTCATTTACCAGCACACTTTTCCCCCCAGTTAATGCATTATTGATCTTGAATGTGATACTCAAGATGAAAATGCAGTGCTTAAGTGGGAGACTCTTTCAATGCAATAAAGCATTAGCCTGTCTGGAGAACAGTGTTTTAAGAAGGACTTGTAATTGTCTTCATTTAATTTCTGATTGATTAAAACACAGAATGTTGAATTTTGTTTCCGCTTCTGCCAGTGACTGCAGATGCAATTTCTCACTGCTGCTTCCAGGTAGCAAGTTTAATATTGCTTATATTAAAGTTCTTTAGACCAAAGTGCTGCCAAAAGTTGTCATCTGGCTTGTCAGAGCTTTGTGTGGCTGTTCCTTAGTGGGACCCATTTTTTGTCCTACTGTGCACTTTCATTTTTGCTTTTTATGGGAATATCTAGAATTTCTGCTTCTCCCATCCTGCCTCTTGGTGTCTTAAAATTTTTCAGAACCAGTATGAGATTTTGTTGAGGTTTCATTTACAGTTTATAAACGTGTTTTAGTCAAGAAGCCAAAGCTATTAAAATGACACCACTGAAACAACTCCTTCAGGACAAGGTTCCATAAGCAGAAAGTGCTACTTTTTTTCCTGTCTTTTCAACACAAACTCTTTCAGCATCTTTCACTTTTGTGGCACTCAGGACCAGCTGCAGTCGTGGATTCGGGGAAATGTGAGCGTCTGTCCCCGGTCACTCTTTATATTTGATGAAATGGATAAAATGCACGCAGGACTCATTGACTCAATCAAGCCCTTCCTGGACTATTATGAGCTGCTGGATGGGGTGTCCTACAGACAAGCCATCTTCATCTTCCTCAGGTAAACAGTGGTTTCTCAGGGTTGCTGTTCTGTTCACTCCATGCTTCCACTTCATAACTTTAACTTTTAAACTACTCCCAGCTACAATCTCCGTTTTCTCTTTACTTAGCAATGCAGGAGCTGAAAAGATAACAGAGGTAGCACTAGAATTTTGGAGAAATGGGAGGACAAGGGAAGATATCCAGCTCACAGATATCCAAAATGCACTCTCTGTGTCTGTCTTCAACAACAAAAATAGTGAGTAAAACTGAGATTGCTTTTGAGGTGGTAAAAGTTACACAAAAGGGATGGGCTGCATTTTTACAAACTATGGTTTCTTCTTCATGTGGCCTCCAGTTTTTGGCTTGTGAGGAGCAAAAATATAATTTTGAGGCCTGCAGTTGGCTCCCAGGATGAGTGAAGATTAAGGAGCTCAGTGTGCACCTTGGCCACCAGCCTGCTTGCTGCCTGTTGCACTGCACATTTTGGGGGAAGTGCTTCATAGGTTTCCTCACACAGGACTTCTGGTGAAAAGGGGTTTTAACATAATTATGCTCTAAATTTAGCATTGGAAGCAAACTCACTGTACTTCTTAAAAAGTTAAGATATGAGCTCCCAAAAAAAGGAATAAAAAACTATTCTGGGAGAGCTGATAAGAGAGAGAAAATCTGTCCCTCTGTAGGTGAGAGGGGGAAAGGTATGAGACCAGCACCTGGAGAGCAAGGCTCAAGCACAGTCAAAATTCATTCATTCAGCCTAAAGGACCACATTTACGTGTCTGTCCAAAATTTTATGCACAAACATGAGAAGGGGCTTATATTGACTTGTGCATTATAGTGCCCTAAAATCCCAGGTGAATTCTTAGCTGTGATCTGCCCCTTGCTCCCACTGAACCCGTGGTAGTGTTTAATTAGAGAAGTCCTAACAAAGCTCTTTCCCTTTGCAGGTGGATTTTGGCACAGCACCTTGATTGACAGAAACCTCATTGACTACTTTATCCCTTTCCTGCCTCTGGAATACAAACATGTGAAAATGTGTGTCAGGGTGGAGATCGAGTCGCGTGGCTTCACTGTGGATGAAGACATTGTGAGCAGGATAGCTGATGAGATGACCTACTTCCCCAGGGAGGAGAGAATCTATTCAGATAAAGGATGTAAAACTGTGGATGCAAAGCTGGATTATTATTATGACTTCTAATGCTTTATTGCTACAACCTGCAAAGAAGCAAATTTAACTTAATCACAAAGTGGAGGACCTGAGACATTTCATTTTTAAGTACTTTTTAAAGAAAGGAACACTATTTTTTAACTGGTGTGTGAATAAGCAGCAGTGCCTCTGCATTGTTGTCACCAGTCAGTGCTCCAGAGTGCTTCAGCCTTGTGCTGTGAAGGTGAGAAGGAACTGCTTTGGGAATTCCTGGATCTGGCAGGGCTCAAGACTCCTTGAATCATGTGTCGATCATCGGAACCCTTTGGCAGACTTTTGACAGGTATAGAAGGACTGAGACTATGACCTAATTTTAATTTGATTTTGCTCTGATGTGGATGATCTCTAGACAATATTGAGAATCTTAATCAAAGTTCTTGTGTCTCTGAAAGCCTTCATTGGTCCTGTGTGGGAATATGCATTAAAAATAGAACATGTCTTTCTGCCTTCAACAGCTTGGGCCCAGTATGGATAAGGGGAATCTGGAATTAAAAAATCTGGGCTCCTCTATCCAACATCATACCGTGCCATTGTCTTTTTCAAAACTGAGGTATAATTTAGTCTCCTATGTGTCAAAACAAGAGTATAAAGCTCTTTGTTGTGAACAGTGTTCAGAGAGCAAACTTAATATTACAAGAAGTGAGTTAAAATCCTTAAATGCCACACTGGTGTACTTAGGTTAGTCTTTATGGATAGAGCTGCCCACAGCAGGCTCTCCCAGGAGTGATCTCTGGGAACGGTGAGTCAGCTTCATGGAAAGGCTGCAACGTCATGGGAAATGGGTAGAGGTTAAATTTTATACCATGGACATTGAAAAGAGGTTTCTGTTCTTCACTGTTGAATTCAGGAGTCAGCTTGCAGGGGTTTCCTTTTTTCATCTTCTCACCATACTGTGTGCCTTTGAGGCAGGGGTGGAGGCAGATCTAAAGGCATTTGGAAAAAAAAATAACCCATAAAATGTGTCCACTGAAGTTACTGGGAAGGGCATCAGATTGTTTCTGAATGTGAGCACTGCAGAGGCTTTTTTCATTCCAGCTGCTGTTCAAAATAAACTTTTCTCATCAGAAATGTACTTCTTAGCTACCTTCTGGTGTTTTTGCCTTCAGTGATTTGGTATTAATTTGGCACAGATTTCCTCCGTGTTGCAGAAGAGCACACTGCATTCCTGGCTGTTCAAGCTGTGCTTGAACACAGGTATCTCCCTTCTGCAGTTCAAAGGGCAGAGATAGGAGGAGATAGGACTCTGCTATCTGGTGAAACAAACCAGGCTTGGAATAGAAACTGCACTTCTGGACCATTTGTACTAATTACACTTGTGTGGTTTTTGTAGAGGCAGACTTCCTAGATGCATGTGTGCTCAGTAAGGATGAACTTGTCTTGTAGAGAGCAGTTAAAACCCTGCTGCTCATCTCCTCCTCCCTCTGTGGTACCACTGCTCAAACACTGCAGGCTCTGCTGGAAGCCACCCACGTTTTCAGTGGCAGCATCTTGGAGTTTTTTCTGCAAGGGGGAAAACAAACAGCCAGGGAGGCCTCAACTGTCCACTTGCTCTGAAGGTGTGTGATATGCAGATTAGCAATCCTACTGTTATCAGCAAATGAGTGCTTTGGGGTATTTATGGGTTTTTTTTGACTTCCTGATTATAGCAAATAACTGGCTCATGGGTAAAAGCAGATGTAATGATGATAAACTTGTACTACAGTCTGGTACCAAGAGAATCAGTACAACCAAGCTGTCGTGTGGCTCTTCCAAACTATCTTAGTTCTGCTTTGTGTGCCAGTGCAGCATCAGTACAAGCATTTGATACACATTGGTAGCCAGTATTTCACTGTATCACAGCCCTGAATGGCCCAGGGTAGATGGAAGCTTCCTCTGGAGAGCAGGAATGATGTGGAAAGTGGGGGAGACTGCCTCTGTTTAATCTCTTTTCTGTCCTGCAGACCTGGCCAGAAGCAACTCCATGTGGGTAAAAGACATAGCTGTGCCTGAAATCACTCCCAGATTTGATCCTTCTGATCTTGTTGTTATTCCTCCCCTGTGTGGTTTCAGAGCTAAGGTCCTCACTCTTTCTTGCTCTGACTGGGTAACCTTGGCCATTATTCTGTTTAACAGGCCATTTAAGACTGGATCAGACAACTTAAAGGAAAATGTCATGGGGGAAAGGTCTGCTGCCCAGAGAAACAGCCCGTTGGCCAGGTGAGAGGAGCTGAGCAGTCCCAGGAGTGAATTCTGTTCTTCCCAGAGTCCAGGACAAGCAGCTGCTGCTTTCTGCAGGCCGTGTGTAACAGAAACATGCAGTGCAGCTGGTTGCAAACTGCAAAAACTAGTACTTTTCTGTATCTGAAAATGATTAACCAAGAGAGGAGAAGTAACTTAGGATTTATTCCAACTGCAGTATGGTAGTATTTAGTGTTTTGAAATAGCACAAATATTTTCTTTTTGGAGTAAGTGAAACTGGATGCAACATATACAACTACAAATAAATCAGTTAGTAGGCAAAACATCACACTGGAAAGTGACAGTCCAATGTCCCAAGGTTAATGGCTTGCTAGTGTTTGGCTCTGGAGATTGCATCAGTGTGAACAGTTCAGTCAACGTTTCACAAACTCCAGTGGGGCTGTAAAAGGCAATCAACACTTTTAATTTAGTGTTTAACAAGAGTGCTAAACTCTCCGTTGTAATTTAAATTAACATAATTGTAATGAGACCTATTATTTAGCATCACCTCTTAAAGGAAGCATAGGAACAAGTGAGGGAATAGATGATGCAGCACAAAAACGGCCCCATCCCTTGTACCAATTTAAAACCACAGTACAATCAACAAAGTGAAAGGCACTTCTTTCTTGCATTACAACATTTGATACACAAGTGATGGGAGACTAAGAGTTAAAGCTTGCAACAGCATTTAAAACCCAGCCTCCCCACTGGGTGAAGGTTAAATTGATCTTTTCCAGCTTCTTAACCCATCACTCACCCTTTCACACAAGCATTCTTTAACGTTAAAAGCTACTATAAAATACAACCTAACTAGTGAGGTATAGGATTGTTGCTGCTGTTTACACTTCAGCATAAAAATACACTATTAAAAATAATTTCTTCCATTCAAGTGTCTTCCAAGCAAGGTGAGAGTAGCATTATTAACACCTTGGCCATTAGGAGCAGCAGGAAAGGACTACTAAAGAGCTTACAGACTGCAGGCCCAGGAGCCCACACACAGATTAACCTGACAAACTGCAACAGTCCAATTCTCATGAGAGATTTAGTATGTTGTAATAGATCTCTCAGATGGGTCCCTCAGATTAGGAAGACCTGGGGCCACAAATTTACTTAGCCCCTTTAAAGAATACTTCAACAATTTCTTTTTCCCCAAAGAAACACAGGGCAAGCTCTCACTTCCTCTCCCCCTGCCCTCTCTCTATAATTTAGTAACAAGATTTCTGGGAGCTCATAATGACTTCCCAAATTACTGTACCAGGAGATACAGTGATGATGCCCAGCTGAAGCACAGGAAGATTTCTACCATATCATCTTCTTACTGCAATGCACCAAGGAGTTCACCCTTGCAGACATGATTACAGTTCAGAATACATCACAAGTCCCTCCATCTCACTATGAATGTGTACATGGAAGGGAGTATGACTATCTGGGAAAATTCCTCTGTTTTCCTTAGTTCCAATCTAGTTTATGTGGAAAGAGGAATTAAAGACTTAATAATGCCAGCACTTGGAAGAATAAAGCAGGAGAGGCTGTATCCAGTGCTGTGTGTCACACTAGAAATTCTCCACAGACTAAAAGAAAACTAAAGGGGACAACACGGAGATGAACAGCACTTAAAATTTAAGCCAGGCTGGATGGGACTATGAGTGACCTGATTCAGTGGAAAATGTCCCTGCCCATGGCAGAGGATGGCACTAGATGATCTTCAAGTCCTAATTCTATGTTAAGTTAAAAAAAATCCAAACAAAACCAAACACACAAGCTACAAAGCCCATACAGCTCACTCTGGTATTTTCACCATACTCCCTGCAACAGTAAAAAAGTGTAAGTGCAAATACAGAGATTTCCAAAAGCTCTGAAAGTGCTTTGGAGACTCAAAGTGGAAATCAACCCCTGGCTTTCGTATCTCTCATCACAAGGTCTTCGTGAATATCCAACTTGGCCTGTACAGTCTTGCAGCCTTTATCAGAGTAGATCTTCTGCTCCTTGGGGAAGTAGGTCATCTCATCAGCCACTGCCTGAACAATCTTCTCATCCACAGCATAGCCACGGGCTGTCATTTCAGCCCTGACACACATCTTCACGTGCCTTTGCTCCAGGGGCAGGAAAGGGACAAAGTAGTCAATAAGGTTCCTGTCAATGATGCTGCTGTGCCACAGCCCACCTGGATAAATCAGGGGGAAAAAAAAAAATCATAAGAAGGGGTTTCTCTAAACTTGATCCTGCATATGACAGGATCCACAGGCCAGGCTGAATTCACAGAGTAGTTTGTCTCAGCCACTGAGGAATGAATTTCCCATTTTTGGGGCAAAGTGACTTACTATTCTTGTTGTTGAAGACTCCCACAGAGAGCAAGGGCTCGAGGTCTTTCAGCTGAATATCTTCCCTGCGCTTTCCACTTGTCCAGAAGTCAAGAGCTGCTTTGTTAATTAAATCACCACCTGCATTGCTGATCATAAAAGAAAAATGTACAGTGGTGAAATACAGACACAACTGAACCAGAATTTCTTTTGCAGACACACATATTGCTAATCTCCTTGATATCAAAAAGAATCCTGTAAGCCAAAATTTAGGGAAAGCCTCCAGTTCTTTAAGTAGCCATCAGTGTGTGGTGGGTTACCCCAACCAGGAGCCAAGCACCTCCACAGCCACTTGCTTACTCCCTCCTGCCTAAGTGGGATGGAAGGAGAAAACAGGAAGAACAGAAGTCTGAAGACTTGTAGGTCAAGATAAAGATAGTTTAATAGGAGGAGAAAAAAAGAGGAGGGGGAAAAAACCCAAGGAGGACTAAGGAAATCACTCACCACCCCCACAGTCAGACCAACACCCAGGCAAATGCTGAAAAAACATCACCTTAAAGCCAAAACCCCACTTTTTTCTCCATCTCTGTTTTTATTGCTGGCATGGCATGCTCAGATATTAAATGTCCTTCTGGGCACTTCAGGTCAGCTGGCCCAGCTGTGTCCCCTCCCATCCTCCTGCCCACCCCAGCCTACTGTGGGAAAAGCCTTGAAGGTTTGCAAACACCATCCAGAAACGGGCAAAACATCGTTGTGTTATCAACACTCCCATAGCCACAAATCCAAAACAGCACCAGACCAGCTGCTCTGAAGATAGCTAACAATGCCAGCCAGGTGCAGTACTTGGTGCACCCATCCCAAAATGTGAACTCTCTTATGTCCTGTGCTCTGGGCCAGCTTCATGAGCTCAGCACACTGCAGTGGCCATGCACAGCATCAGACCTGCTCCACAACAGGCACAAGCTCAGAGTGCTCCCCACTGTCTTTGCACAGAGAATCTTCCCTCCAGAGCATTTTTTTAACTGTTCTTTGAATGAAGTCCCCAGGAAGCATCATTATCATCATAAATAAATATTCAGTATCTCAAAATGGCAGAAACTGGTGCCACAGACCTGAGGAAGATGAAGATGGCTTTCCTGTAAGACACCCCATCAACCTCCTCGTAATAGTCTAAGAAGGGCTTGATGGCATCAATGACACCTGGATGCATTTTGTCCATCTCATCAAAAATGAAGACAGAGGAGGGACAGGCACTGACATTGCCTCGAATCCAGTTCTGCAGCTGCTCCTGGAACAAGAGGTTGAAAGCCACTGGAAAAACAAGGTCTCTACTGGATGTACTGCAAGATTCTTGTATGTGACAGATTCTGGGGACAGTCAAATCTCAGTATCCCACATTCACTGGCCAGTGAATGAAAGGGGAAGAAAACAAGAAAATGGAATCACCCAACACATGCAGACCAATGTCAAGCCAGAGCTAGAGCAACAACCACCTTGGAAACCAATGCCCCCCCATTTTTTCCTTCTTCAACCCCCGTTTCCAAGGCTAAGCATGACAGCATGTGGAATGGAATATCCTGGCCAACGGGGATCAGCTCTCCAGCCCTTGCCCCCTCCCCATCTCTTGCTCACCCCAGCCTGCTCAATATGAGTGGGAAAAACTTGCAAGCTTTGAAGCTGTGCAAGCACTATTGTAACAGCCAAAATACCACTGTGTTCTCAACAAAACCAACACTGTTTCAGACATAAATGCAAAACACAGCCCCGCGGGGGCTGTGGAGAAGGCTCCTTCCATCCCAGCCAGCCAGCATAATGCAGCTGGAACGACAAAGTCTCCTTGCAGCGAGCACGGAAATCAGCAGATGGCATCAGTGAGAGGGTAGCGCTAGGAAATGAAACTATCTCGGCTTTGATTTCTTGGCGTTTGGGTGCCTTTTACTTTATGCATGAACTTCCTCTTACGTCTCTCCTAAGCACCAACTTTGCAATACCCAGCTGCACACCTCCAGCTGCCAGGAATATGAATAAGAATATTCTGAGTTGGAAGACACCCACAAGCATCATCGAGTGCAACTTTTAAGTGATTGGCCCATAGAGGGATGGAACTCACAACCTTGGCATTATCAGCATCGTGCTTCGATCAGCTGAGCTCATCCCAGTGGGAATCTGCGGGAGCTGTGCAGGACACCCCGCAGCAGCTCCGCCTGCGGGTAACCGGGCCACGTCCTGCCCCTCCTCACCTTGTAGAGCTTGACCTGGTCGTGGTGGGGGAAGTGCAGGGTGGCCAGGAAGAGATGGACGAACTTGCTGCGCAGGCCGGCGGGGTGGACCTGCTCCGCCAGGATCTGGCTGAGGAAGTTCTTGCCGGTGCCGGCCCAGCCGTGCAGCGACAGCATCAGCGGCTTCTTGGGGCTGGGGTTGTTGCTGAAGCCCAGCACCGCCTTCAGCACCACGTCCTTGGCCAGGTGCTGCCCGAAGAGCCTCTCGTCCAGCTGCGCCTTCAGCGCTGCGGGGAGAGGGACAGCTCAGCACCGCCGGTCACCGCGCACGCCCCGGGCCGCGCTGCCCAGTGACCGGCCGA
>VYXF01002659.1:45574-56294 GCA_013397295.1 Polioptila caerulea | reverse complement strand
TTGCAGCAGTTTGGGGAGGCCTGCTGCTCATGAGAGTGGACCCATGCCAGAGAAGTTCACAGAGAACTGTGTCCCCATGTGGGAGGGACCCCATGGTCTCACAGGGAACAACTTCTTTCCCTGAGCAGCAGAAGAAAATCTTGTGTGACAAACTGACCAAACTCCCGTGCCATCTCTCCCTGCACTGGGAAGGGGGGAGTGATTAGGGGAAGAAAAGGTTTTTAAGTGCTTATTTTACTTCTCATTATCCTCCTCTGATTTTGTTAGGAATAAATTCACTTCATACCTCTAAGCCCAGCCTATTTTGCCCTTGAAGTGTTTTCTCCCAGTCTTTATCCCAATCATGATGCCTTCATGAATTTTCTCTCCCCTGTGCCCAGCTATGGCAGGGGAGGGTGAGTGAGTGACTTTTGTGGGTGCCTGGCATTTGGCCAGTGTCAAACCACAACAGAGCTAATGCTTGAGGCTGGAGAGGCTGGTGGTTCCACTGCTTACTGACTTTGCAGTACCTTCTGTGTCCTGCTCCCTGAAACAGGCATGAGGAGCCAGGAGTCTGGGGATGGGGAGCTGCAGGTGAAGCAAGAGGATTTCACAGATCCGTGGAAGGTGCGTCATGGCGGTGGGAGCTTTCGTGCAGACTGAGGAGGGAACGCAGGTGGAGCACCCTTCTCACTAATAAACAGCTAAAACACTCATGCCTTTACTTGAAAAGTCATCGTGTCTGATGAGCCAGCACAGCACAGCCTCCCTTGGCAGCTGGGTTTCCCAGGATGGGTGCAGGTGATCACTAGAGTGTGCAGGCTCTGTGCTGGGAGCAGCAGGAAGAAATTACAGGGAAGGAGGGCACCAGTGTCCACAGTAGCATTGGAACAAGCTGGGAATGTACTCAGCTCCTGGGCTGAGCTGTGGGCCCAGGGCAAGCAAAATCCCAGTTGGACTCTGCACCTTCTCCACCAGTGTGTGGAAGCATGCTGGACAAGTGCCACCCACCTGCCCATCTCCTCCAGGCTGGAGCAGTTCCTCGGGCTCTTTGCTTAGCCCCAGCTATGAGGTGTAATTGCTCATTAGGGAAAATTCAGGGGAGCCTGGGCTGTAATTGCTCAAAGTGTTGGCTTCCCTTTGGGATCAGGGTGGAGCCCAGGATGTGCCACCCCAGCAGACCAACCCTTGCCACCAGGAAATTCCTCAGTGTAGCAGGAGTGGAAAAATATAGTCGCAACACTGTAGTGTAATTCAGTTGGTCAAATAAATAACCTGTGTGGGAATCGAGAGTGATTTTTATTCCATAATCCTGCCAAAGCAGAATTTCTCTTACGGGCTTCTATTTTTAAGTACTTTGCTTCAGCACCTCCCATGAATTTTTCATTCCTTCTGCCTTCTACAGCAAAATGCTGTGTTTTTTCCCTACAAGCTCCTGGGGTCAGTCTAACCTGACGACCAGGAATCTTGCTAATCTTTCAAAGCCTCACATAGATTTTTATTAATAATTTCTCAGGAAAAAACAGCAGTGTTTTTGGCTCGTGGTGTTGGGTTTTGGTAGATCTTGTCCTGGTTTGAGACCTCTCATACTCAAGGTTTTAAGGCATGGCTTGTAGTTTAAAGACATACTGCTGTTAGGACCTGGCCTTCTTCAGGCAAGGGCTCTGTCCTGGCAGGATGTGATCTGTGGAGGAGGATCAAACCATTAATATTAACAGCCTGCTTCCGCATGGATTAATGGGATGGCTGAACACGCTTCCGGCAGCTGCATTGCCTTGGGTCCCAAAGGTGCAAGTGTGGATGTGTTCTACCCAGCATGAGACCCCTGAACCTGGTAAACTGCAAAGGAGCTGGGATCCCAGGAGCATTACACCTGCCTTTGCAGTCTGCTCCTTATCCCCACCCGTAACCCTCCCCTCTGGGGTTCCACTCTGTAACAGTGAAAGGGGTTTGAAATGCATAAACACACAGAAAAAAAAAAGCTTTTTAAAAAATTAACACATCCACACCTGAGTTTGCCCCGAGGGCTTATCCCTAAACAAGGTGTGCTTCCTGATCTCTCCATTCAATGTAAATTTGTGCCAGTTGCTGGTGCAAATTGTCCAGGGCTCCTTGCCAGTGTTTGAGCGATGCCAAGGAGAAGAAGTCTGGCTGGCTGGCAGGAGGAGTCCTGGCTTGTCTGCAGGTGCATATTCCTGCTGCTCAGCGAGTTGTTGGCTGCCTTAGGAGGGGAAGAAGGTGCATGAAGGAAAAAGGTCCCACTGCCAAAGACCCCGTGGACTGGATCATCAGCTGGTAAAAACTGGAGCTGCTGGATGGAGGGTGTGATTTGTTGGTGCGGGGTCTGGCTGCCTGCCCTCTCCCAGGCTCCTGGGAGAAGGGGCTGCTGGAGAATGTCTCATGCATGCTGTGGGGCTGGGCTGGCCCTGCATAACCCCAGTCTTCGGGCACCAAGGTCTTCTCTGCTATGGGTTGATCCCTATCAGCTGTGGAGAAGAGGGATGGGATGTTTGAGATGTGGCTTTGCCACTGTCTACTTATACTTGGCATTATGGTGTTTATAATACCCTGCCGAGCTCCAGGGATACGTGGGTGGGTTTGGATGTAGTTTGCTGGTGAACACCCCAGTTCTTACCACAGAGTCTGAATCCACATAGCTGCTGCATGTCCTGATGTCCCCACTCCTACCCCCAGGGAAGCAGCCTGCCAGAGGCCGCAAAGCTCCACAATGGGCTGTGCCAGGACTTGTTCTGCAGCCTCCCTGACGCCAGGGTGGTGGTGACCAACTGCAAGTACCTCCCCCTTAAAACCAAGGGCTTGGGGTTTTCAAAGGCTCTCTGTTGGAAAAACGTAACTATAAGGCCCCATGCCAGGTGCAGGAATAGTCTGTGAACTATAGGTCTGGTCACGTTCAAAAGAGCCAGCTGGGTTCAGGAATAGCACAATTTATTGAATGTAACATATATGGTTCTTTTGGATTGCCCACGAGAAAAGCCTGAACTGCAGAGTGGCTTTATAGAGCACTAACAATACAGTGGCAATCACAGTCTTAATTTCCCAGGTTAACACTCAGCATATCTGAGGACACAAGATTTACCAAAAGATGGCCCTTGTGTGGCTGTAGAGGAGGACAAATCTGCCACGCTGTTCCTGCAATTTCAAGTAAAAATCTTTTGTGCCAGTTAGACATGAAACTGAGCAGCTTTTACACCTTATTAACCACTATAGTGCAAAGTGCTGCCAACTGTGATCAAATCTTCCGTTATTTGTGGGTGTGTTGTACAGAATATTTCTTGGCAGGAGGTTTTGGTTTGTCAAAACTTTTCCGGGTATCAGATAGAAAAACTAGACCACATGGACTCCACATTCACCCCCATGCCACGGCAACACAAACCACAGGAGCTACATCCAGTTTCTATGCTTGCACCGTGGGTCCCATTGCATATCTGGCTTTGCATTTCCTTCACTGCTTTGTGCTTCCACCTGCACGCTTGGATGTCATGGGGCTGAGCCAGAGCCTTGCACGGAGCAGGGGAGTGTCTTTGGGTTTGCAGCACCAGGGCAGAATGGCCATGAGGAAGATTCAGAGGCAAATGCAAAGAATTTTCTGTTTTCCTGAAATAAGTATTTAAGTATTTTCCTTTTTTTTTTTTTTTTTTTTTTTTTTTTTTTGTGTTAAGGAAATGAGCACCAAATCCAGCCCTTCCACTCTAATAAACTTGGAGAGCTCCTGTCAGCCCTCAGTGCCTCTGGCTCCCTGAGGTTTGCTGCTGCTAGCACTGGGTGAGGAGTTAAGTTTGCATTAAATAGCAGCCCAGCTGCCTGCAGAGGCTCCGATCCCACTCTTTATTCCACAAGGTTTGATGGCTGAGAAAAAGCCAGCTCCAAATTCACATGGCACTTTCTAAAACAAGGGCAAAATTCCATCTGGCTGCCTTGGTTCATCCTGCCTGAGCAAACCAGGACGAGCTGACTTTGGGGTGGGCTGGCAGCTCTTCTTGCAGTTTTGGGGCTTTGCAGCCCAAGACGTGCCAGGCTGGGTTCCAGGCTGGTCATTCCCGGGGCTCCCCTCCCAGCCAGGGGTGCGGGGGCAGCCCGGGTTCCCGGGTGGTGGGCGCCGGGGGCCAAGGGACAGCTCAGTTCCCTGTCCATCCCTCGGCAGGTGGATCCGTAGGGCAGGGTTCGCTGCCTCTGCCAGGGGAGTGAGCGCTCAGCCAGCGCTGGGCGGGACGGGAAGCGCGGCCACGGAGGAGTGGGCTCCAGTGCAGGGCTGGAAGCGGCCGAGACAGGCTCTTACCTTCTTCCTAACTCCTCCTTCGACGGCTGGAGAGCTTCGGTGTGCGGGTGAGCAGTGCTCGGCCGGCCGAGGGATGCTCTGCGCGGCTCCGTCCCTCGGGGCACACGGGAGGTGGGACGGGGGGACCGCTGGGCTGGTTTAGAGTCGGAGGTCGGGCTGCGTGCCAGGGTCCCCTCGAGGGCGCTGCCTCCTGCCTCGGGGCAGCTCGTCCGCAGGGAGTGCTGGTGAGGGGTGTGAGGAGCAGAGGGAGCCTGTTCCGTGCGCTGCCTGGGGTTTCCTTCATGTCCCGGCAGCCTGGCGGCGGGTACAGGGGCTGGGGGCTTTCACTGGAAAGTGAGAGGATTTGTGTCGTGTTTAAACACAGCTCTTGGTGCCTCTCTCCTGCGGGGCTCTCTCACAGCCCAAGATCTCCCCTGGCTTTGGGTGCTGAAGCTACCGAGCAACACGTTTTCCCAAAATGATGGAAAATAAAGTGTTCCTGTCATTCGCGTTCTACAGCACAATTTTGATTTTAAAAATGTATGCCATTGCTATCATTACGGGGCAAGTGAGACTCAGAAAGAAGGTAAGATCCAGTTTCGTTTTCCTTCTCCTCCCTTTCTGGCTCTTTGCTTGGGTTTCTGTGGTTTTTCTTTCTTCTTTTATTCCTCTAAAGTTCAACAAAATTTTCCTGAAGTAAGCTGAGTTTTTTTTGACTTCAGTTGAAAGCAAAACTTGTTTCATAACTGCAGCAGATAAATATCTCACTTCTCTTTGACCCTTTTTGTTTGTTTCTACCATCTGTAGCTTGATGTTTATAATTTTGGAAACTGAATCTAAATAATAATCAGATCTAAAATGCCAAGCAGGTGAGATGCTTCTAGAAAGAGTCTGTTTACAGATAATTTGGCGGGTCTGGAAAAAAAGGAGAAGGAAAAAAAATGTTTAAGAAGAAATCATTGCAATGGTCTTTTTTTCTTATGATCTAGCAGAAAGCTTTTGAGCTTTTGGAGGCTGACTGGCTCCAGGAGAGCAGCAGGTCGTGGGGAATGAAACAATAGCTGGAGGAAATCGTTCTTGGTCAGGGGGGGAAATACAGGGAGGACCAGCTGCCTCAGGAGTTGGGGCCAACTTGACTTTTATTACCCTCACCCCAATTCCTGGTAAAACCCAGCTTTCTGTAAAGTCTGTTTTGAAGTATTTGAGGAGTTTCTGAGTGCATTAGTGGAGCGGGAGGGAGATATTTCTGCTCTCAGACAGAACACAAATGCCCTGTGCTGTGACATAATTGTAACTGATGAATTGTCTTCTCCCCTTGTGATTCTAAATGATGCTCCAGCCCTGGGACAGTTTGGGCTTGTAACATAATTAAAGAAAGCACCAGGGTCCTTTCCAGGCTGCAAAATGAAGCTGTCAGATGTAACCAGGTCCCTGAGGAACAGCTTCTGAGCATAGGTGGGGAGCTCGCACAAACAATTTTCATTTTTAGCTTTATTTGTGTAGGATCCCATTTCCCCACGGGAAAGCCACACGGTTCCACTGCCAAAAAGCCAGCCTGGGAATATTCTCTAATCTGTCAGTCCTGGTTATCTTTTGGATGCTGCACTGTGTCTGCAAGCTCTCTGCCAGCAGTGATCTTTGCTCGCTGGCAAAGTCTCCTCCAAATGGGTTTCATGGGAAGAAGTGGACTGGGGTGAGGTGGGAGCTCCCTTGAAACCCTCAATTTGGGACCTGCTCAGCAGGCAGCATTGGATTTTTGGAGGTCAAGGAAAACTGGGGAGGTGCAGGGTTTGACCTCCAGGATGGTGTGCGTGGAAGTGCAGTGACCCTCGTTTTTATGAAGAGTAGTAACAAACTGGGGCAGGTAAAAATCCCCACAGGACTTTAGGATTAGGGGCAAAGCTTCTACCTGTGAGGTTTCTGAAGACTCTCAGCAGGTGGGCACTCTCTCTTGCAGGCATTTGCAAACCCAGAGGATGCCCTGCGCAATGGGGGGTTGCAGTTCTGTCGCCAGGACCCTGACGTGGAGCGGTGCCTCAGGTGAGCAGTGCCACCATTCCCTCTGGTGCCAGCATTCCGTCTGATGCCACCATTCCCTCTGGAGCCTGCATTCCTGGTGCCACCATTCCTTCTGCACCAGCTGCTGGCAAAGAAGAAGTGGGAAGCTAAAGGGCTCGCTAATTAAGTAATATTCTAGATGGTGAGAGTGCCTCAAGCTCTGCTGGGAGACCCTCTGCACTAGAGCAGTTTAATCTTTAACAGGAGCATGATGTGCACTGGAGCAAGGGCAAGAGAAGGATCCGGGTTTGCATTCAACATCCAACTCTAACTCTTTTCTAGGTGCTCAAAGTCCCACAGGCCCCCAGTGTCTCATCCCATACCCACACTCAAAGGCTCCTTGTATCCTGCTCCGACAGGACCTCAGATCCCTGCAGAGCTTGGACAGGCAACAGAGTGACTGCTCCAAGTGCTGTAGGCAGCTGCCCTTTTGGGGGATTTAGGAAGAGGCCAAACAGGATTTCAATAACTTTTGTCTCTCTAATTGGGCAAACTCTGAATGTCACTCCTCTTCTGTGAGAATCAGAGGTAAAACATGGGGTTATTCAACCCTGGGCTTGATTTGCTTTCCCCCTTACCTAAGGAGGTGCCTCAAGTGCTAGGCTGGATTGCTGGGGATGTACAGGAAAGGGACTGAAACTGTGCCCTGCTGTCCTTGAGCATGGGACCTCATTGCTCATGTCCCACTGCCTCCAGCATTTGCTTTAGAAAACATCCAGTGCCACCTAATTGCCATGCCAGGGGGAGGAGGATGGAAAATGAGCCGTTTCCTTCCTAGCAAAAAGAAAATAATAGCAGAAATAATAATCATAATCTTCTTTTGATTATTCAGAATAAACAAACTTCCCTAAAAATAAATAACTGGAGCTACAGCAAAAACCTGGGGCAGCCTGGGATCTGACTTGAGCAGCTATAGTTCTCAGAGTCCATCCTTGCTGATCCATTTTTAGTCCTGGAGAAGACACATTCAATCCAAAGTGTTTCCCCAGAGCTAGGGCAATGTCAGCTTTTCATCTCAGACTGTATCTGGAGGGGAGCAGAGCCAGGGGTCTGCACAGGGCAGGACATTTACCCCTGCCTCTTAAAGAGGCCCCTGGCTGCCTTTCAGGTCCTTTCTCTTCCTTCTACTTCCGTTTGTCCTTCCAGCCCTGCTGAACCCCCAAGTCCTTGGGGTTTGTTCAGAGGATGTGCCTGGGGGAGGAGGGACACAACCCACACCTGTGTCAGAGGTGCTGTGGGTGGTGGCAGTGGTGCTGTGACACCCAGGCAGGTGCATGTTCAGCTGGAGAACAGGGTTTGGCCCCGTCAGTGCTGTCACGACATGGCCACAGTGTCCCCTCCAGCCACACTGTGACACCATTACCCCGGTGCTGCTGGCACAGTGTGGGGGTCGTTGGGCCACTCTTCCCCAATTCCCCCTTTGTTGGATGCATTTATGGAGAGAGGTGAAACCACAACCCCTCTCATGCTGTGAGTTTCTCCACTGGAGAAGCTGTGGTCTGGAAATACCTTTTGTTGTGTAGTGTGGCCACATCTGGGGCCATGCCGTGCTGGCACCACACCAGTTTTGAGCTTTTTGCAGCTTCACAGAGTCTGTGTTTTGCTCTGTTTGTTTGAAAGCTCCAACCCTCAAGCTGTCATCTGCTGTGGCAAAGGCGTCCCAGTCACGGAGAGAAAGTTTCAGGAGCTCAGGATCCCAAGGGAGAGACACAGGGTGTGAAATTCTGCTGCCTCTTGTGTAAGGGAGAACTGACGCTTTTGGGGGCTGTGTCTGCCCCATCCAATGGGGGAAGAGGCCCAGCAGCACCTAGGGATGGATATTCTGGCAAGAAGGAATGAGAGAAAACAGGGAATTCCAGTGGGAAGGAACAACCTTATCTCGCCTTTCAGGGCTCACCGCAATGACATGGAGAACATCTTTCCCTTCCTCTTCCTTGGAGCCATCTACTCCCTGATGGATCCCAGTCCCACAGTGGCCAGGATCCACTTCCTCATCTTCTGCGTGGGACGGATCATCCACACCATTGCCTACCTCCTGAAGCTGAGGGCACCCACACGCTCCGTGGCCTACAGTGTGGCCCAGCTGCCCTGCTTCTCCATGGCCCTGCAGATCCTCCTGGCCACTACCCCGTACTGGTAACCACCAGAGAGACTGACCACCCAAACCCCCTCATCCTGACTCTGCTGGTCCCCCCTGCAAGTGTGCGTGGGTGTGTGTGTGTGTGTGAGAGACATCACCAGGGAGGTCACCTGCACCCTGAGGATGTTCAGTGCAGCCCTGATGAAGTTCCACTGCCATCAGAATTTGTCAGAGGAGTCACCAGAGAGAAAGGACATGCAGGAAGGGGATGTGGAGCAGGTTTCTCTCTCTCCTACTGAGGATGGGAGGTGGAAAGCACATGAACTACCCCTCTAGGAAGGGGTCATTGAAGGAAGGGTTTTCTGTGTTTGGAACTGTCACAGGGAAGATGTCCCTTTTCCTCCTGGTCATGAATATCCCATGAATCGGGCAGGGAAAATCATGAGGGTCCCACAAAGTCTCTTAGTCAGCAGATATGGTGGGTAGCAGAGGTTATAAAGCAGCCACCCTTCTGCCCAGCCATGTGCATCTGTGGGAATGTGAGTCCCTTAGGATATAGTCCCTTAGGTTCCCTCTCCACCAAGGAGGACCAGAGGCAAGTGCCTTCCTGGCATGGAAGTAAAAATCTCAGGGGTGATGTTGCAAAGCCATTGAAGCATTCAGTGCTCCCAGTGCCACCTCGTCTCACGCCACAGGACACAGCTCCTGCCAGGAGCCTCACTGCAGGCAGGACCCTGCTAGCTCCTGGCAACTCCCAGCCAGCAGCAGCTGGGGCTTTTCCATCTCAGCCTCACTACAGCAGGATGCAAAGCAACATGCCTGGAGAAGCCAGCAGGAATCTTTTACCCTGGACACAGAGCCTGAACACATTTGCTGGACACAGTTCTGGAACTTCTGGAAAGTCTAAAACGCTGGCAGACAAAGTTTTCTCCCAAAGGGCAGTCTAGTCCACATGCCACTAATACCTGAAAATGCCCTCAGGGTGTCAGACTGAGTTTCCCCCCCTGTTTGTAGCCTTTCTCTAGCCACAGAACAGCCTGTTGCTATTTGGGAAATGTGCCGTGATTGTGATCGCCTCAGGGGTGTTTTGTTTCAGCTGTTTCCTGCTGTCCACTGCTGCCACGCCATTCACAGCCTGGACCAGCTGGTGTTTGCAGAAAGCAATGGAAATGAGCAGAGGGGCTTTGAGGGGAGTATCTCTGCAGTGTCACCCAAGTGTCATGTTGGAGAGGAGAGGCCGGGACCAGGGTAGTGCATGGTGAGAAAGGCCCATGAGCTCCTCTGGCACACAGCTGTCCCCAGGTGCCAGGGGCTGCTCCCGCCAGCAGCAGCAGCAATGGAGCATCCCTCTGGAGGAGAAGGCAGGAGGAAGGAAACCTCTGCTCTTCAGTGCCTCCTCCCTCCTCTGGGGGCAACACAGAATTTGAATAACGTCACAGGGGCAAGCCAGAATAAGTAGAAAATAAATTCCCCTTCCACCTGTCCTGTGCCCTAAAGCTGTTCCCTTGACTGTGCTCTCCTCAGAGATGCTCTTGCTGAGGCTTCACTGAGTGCTGGGGACACACCTGCTCAGACTGATGTCCAGCCTTTGCTCAGCTCCTAAAAGTTTCTGTACCAGTGACTCGATCCCAGCGCAGTTGTGGCCTCAGGCTAAGCTGTGTGATGAAGTTGGGAGTGGAATTCTTTGCTCTCCCTCTTCGAGGAAGGTGGGTAGCACTGCAGGTTCAGCAGTTCACTCTTGGCCACTTCTTCACACAGATGTCTGGGTAACACAGACCCCTCTTAATAAGTTTTTTCTGTCTCACATGATGCACAAGGTCTTGAACTCCTGTATGTTTCTCTGCTGCTGCACATGCATCCTGGTGGCAGGAAGCAAATATTCCCAATAAAAACAAATCATTGTGCTCTGATACATCCTTCCTTCGGGAGCAGCAGATGCAGCTGGGCAGCAGCTGGGTCCAGCCCCAGCAGGATGGATCCTCAGCAGGATGTTAAACCCCACTGTAGAGCCTGCAGTGCCCTGGGACTTCTGAAGAGACGTCCCTTTCCTCTGCTCTCACCTGCCCTGCAGAGGAATCTCTTTTCCAGGTGTGCATTATTTGTGCTGATCCTTTACATTCAGCAAAGCTGGGAATTATAAGCAGCTCTGCTCACTTTTCCTTCCCTGAGTAGCAAGTTGTTACAAAACTTGGTGTTCACCCAAAAATCCTAGAGGGCTGGAGAATCTCAGGTAAGTTGTGGTTGCTCTTCTTTCTGTTCTTAGGACTCGTAAAAGAGCTGCTTGTATTTTCCAAGATAAGTAGCCCTCTTTTTTTTTTTTTTTTTTT
>VYXF01002659.1:26319-43664 GCA_013397295.1 Polioptila caerulea | reverse complement strand
GGGCACCCGCACCCACGGCTTCTCTGCTCCCCCGTCTGCGGGCTGCGGGCTGCGGGTGCGCAGGGAAGTGTTGGGGATGGAGGGACGGTGCCATTCCTCGGGGTACGGGTTAAGGGGGAGGAGGCTGATACGTGCTCCAGCGCCCGTTAGCCTCTCCAGAGCAGGCAGATGCGATGCCAGTTCCAGGGAGATCCTCCCATCACCTCAGACTTGTTCTTTGGGAGCCGCCTGGTTGAAAACAGACTTGTTTGAGGAAGTAAACAGTCTACAAATGTCTTTGCAAACTTCCCCTGCTTCTGAAGTTGTGGTGTATGTATGCAACGCTGTGCATCTCCGTGCAATAGTTCTTCCTTATACCTGATAACTCTTCCTGGGCTTTGTGACACCAGCTACAAAAGGAACCTTTGCTTCCTCCCTTCTTCTCAAGTCATTTTAAAGCATGACACCCCCTGTGCATAGCTACCATGCAGCTTCCCTACTGCCTTAGGTTGCTTCCCTGTGAGGTTGGAAAGAAGCAGCAGCAAGCAAAATACCTGCTGCAGGGAGGAGATGCTCCTCCATATGGAATGTAGAGTTTGGAGTGAGCATCAAAACCCTCAGGACATGAGGGCAGGAGGGGCTCTTCTGCTGGGAGGTGACATATTTTTGTCATAGGAACCTGTGTTTCTGCAGTTTGTGGATGATGCCAGCAGGGTTCGGAGGGTCTTCAGACCTTCCCGTTGCCACCAGAGGGAGAAGGGCTCAGTAGCACAAGGATAATGGGGAAGGAGGACACTGTAACCGCGATATGTAATTCATTCTGGATGGGGATAACCAGGCGGGTGTCCCTGTGAGCTGGAAAATGTGAGCTCTGTTTTGTCTTGCTGTTGTAGCAGCCGATGCTGATGACAACACAAAACTGTTCTCATTAAAATATTCTAGGGGCAAACTTCAACTTTTCATCAGTCAGCAAGTCATGCACAAGTGTTAAGCTGTGGGGTCTGAAACAAGGGAAGAGGGTCCAGAAAGATCCTCCCATCACCTGGTTGAAAACCAACTGATTTGAGAGAGGAAACAGTTTGCAAATGTCTTTGCAACCTTCTCCTACTCTCAGAGTTGTAGTGCATGGATGGAGACCAGCTGTCCTGCCAAAATTAGTACTGGTGATGGATGTGCCCTTCCTGGGAGGAAAAATGCCCCTGTCCTGGCAGAGGAGAGGTTGCACAATGCCTTTGAGCTCCTCTTCATTGACAGCCTTCCCCCAGCATCTCCCTCCCCTGTGTAGTGCAGACCCTGCCAAGTGAGCTGCAGCTCTCCATGCTTGCCTACCTCCTGGTTTGAAACCCCTCAGTTGTCCATCAGCTCCTGGGAGCTCACTGACCATGGGTTGAGATCTTCTGCTCTAGTGGGAGATGAACTGAAGTTGGGACAGTTCAGGCAGGAAATAAGTGACATATTTCCAACAGTCAACAGTAATGAGTCACTGGAGGAATCTGTCCTGGGATCTGTAAGTTCATCACTTCCAAGGGTCTTTTGACTCGGGGCTGGATGCTCTCCAAAGGGATGCTCTGCACTGGCCACGTGCTGAGGACATGAGGATGCTGCTGGGGTGATATTCTTTGTGCAGGAGGTTGGACAATTGGCCTTAATGATCTACACGCCACTTACTGAATGAATAAATAAATGTTTACAAAGCAGCAGCAGAGCAATTTGGCAGGGATGGTCAAGCATGTGGGACCTGGGGTGATGTCTGGTATGGGGACTCGGTGCTGCAGGGATGATACGGGATGAGCCTTGTTCCCCTCCAGGGAAAGCTGGAATGCATTGTTTAGGGGTCCTTCCTTCCTCAACAGGATCCACGTGTCCCAACGGCTGCTGGTGATGGGAGGGACAAAGGCTGCTGCTGGGAGGGAGCTGATCCTGTGGCTCTCATGCAGCTGAGCCCCTCTGGGTGTGTGGGATAGTGTTGAGGTCCCTCTGGCTGTGGGGGGGAGGATTGAGGTTGGCCTGGGGAGGAGGAGGAGGTGACAGAGGCATCCATGCGAGCTGGCCTGACAGGAGGCTGCTGCAATTCAGCAGGTGATGGCAAGTAAAAGAAACAAGGGAAACCCAGGTGTCCCTTCTCCTTCCAGCTCCTGGAAGTTGGCAGGGCAGTAGTTTTCTGCACAGGCAGTTGAATCCCTGCCACGTTACACCAACTCACACCTACCCTCCATTAACTTTCTCACCCTCTTTGAACACACCACAGCATTGATCTCCACAATATCTTGGGGTGATGGGTTCCAGGCTTTATTTGTGCTGTGAGGACACTTTCTGCCTTGCTCTCTAATCCTTTCCTAGCAATTCCTGCCCTTGACTCACTGCCTTTCAGTCTGAGCATTTGCTGGGCAGTTTCCCCTGGGCACATCTTCACACCTCTCCACATTGCATTAAATCTGCTGCTTGATAGCTCAGCACTGTGAGCTCCTGGAGCCCTGTTTAGCTTTGGCTGCCTCAACTATTCGGTATCACCTTTGCCTGACCACTGATTCCTCCTGTTTTGGGTGCTCAGTGCCTGCTCTGCACCCGTGGGCCTTTGCTCCCTGGAAAGTGCTCTTCAGTGTGATGGTTTATTTCTACCCTTTGGTTTCTTTCAGCCCAATTTCTGTGCAGAATGTGACCCTCCTTGCTGCCTCTTAATTCAATTTCTGCCCAGGCTGCTTGTGCAGGGCAGGTGGGGAAGCCACAGTGGCTGATAATGGAAGACTCACGTCCCTATCACATGCACTGACACGTCTCTACTCAGTAAAATATTTATTCCTCCATTATTTCACAAGAGTTGTTTTTACAAAAACCTTACAAAAATTTCCAAAACACAGACATGCAGAAGAAAAAAACAAATCCACCATGGATCTTGTTACAAGTAATTGAAATGTACAAATAGAAAGGGCGAGAGAGAGCTTAGATTACAATAATCCCTCAGTCCTGCTACCCCTCCATGGGTGCAATTTGTAGCTCTTCTTGGTGAGTTCAGCATTGACTGACAAGCTGTGATAAGCTGCCAAAAGCACAGCAAAGGAGGGGCCCTAAGATTAGGAGCAAATGTTTTCAAATATATATATACATATAGATATTTAGTGAAGAAATATTTATTCCCTGCTTTTTTTAGGTTTACAGAAACAGCATCTGCAAACTATTAAATGGGTTTATTTTCATTAATGTTCTCAAAGAGGCAACGACACATATATCCCTGTGGTTTCATCTTGTGTAACTGAAAAAAGAGCCCTGTGCTTTCCATGGGAATAGGACCCCCCCAGCCCCCTCTTCCTGCCCCAAGCAGTGTTTTTCTGGGTGGATGATTTGATCCACAGTGGATCCCTCTTCCCCCTGCCTTGGCAGGTCTCTGTGCAGTGTGAGGAGCTGCGTGCTCTTCTTCTGGTGTGATGAATAGGAAGGATACCAGCCCTGGAAATATGGATGGGGGCAGAGGGTGGGTATTTAGGGTGACACTGCTCCCTGGATGAGGTGGGCAGTGTCAGTCAGGCTGTGCCCTCTCCCTGCCTGCCAAGCTTGAGGAGGAGAAGGTAGCTGGTCCCAGCTGGGGGCTGCACTGTAGAGCAGAGAAGGCAGGGGCTGGAGGCAGGATGGAGGGGCTGGCTCAGCCCCAGGCAGAGGAGATGGTTCTCCCATCAGGTCTCCAGCTCTGGGTGCTGAGTGAGTCCCCCCATGCTGGCATTGCCTGGGGTGCAGCTGAAGGCCCTGGTGTCACAGCCACTGGGTCCCACGTGCAGCTGCAGTGAGAGCCCCAGTGGGAATGGGAGAGGATACTCCTGGGAGCTGTGGGGACTCAGGTGGGCACTTCTGTAGCTGTAGAACTTTCAGTCTCAGCATCATCAACCAGAGGATGTTTACCTGGAGGAGGCACCTCAGCAATTGCTGTTTGTCCTCAGATCTATTGCTGCAGCCCCCAAGCCAACCCCTTCTAGGGAAGTAAGGCTGGTGTCTTCTCTGTCCAGACCACCCCTCTGAGCTTGGCTGTCCCCATGCTTGGCTGGTGGCTCTTTCCAGTGGGTGAGGAAAGGGTGATCTTGTTTCCAGTGGGCTTTGTCCACTGGGACACCACACCTCCACCACTCTGGCTGTGGAATTGCCAGGGGGAATGTGGAGGCTGCGTCTCTCTGCAGCTCAGTCCCATGGATTAGGGCCAGGCTGCCCATCCCCTGTCCATCCCCCTGCACATCCCACCTTGGAACCTAATTAGGCTGCGCAGCAGGGTGGGATGAGGGGGAAGCCATTTCCTTTCTGCAAAACCAAAAAAGCCTCCCCCATGGAGATGCCGGCCCCAGACCCCGAGCACATCTGTGGAGCTGCCGACAGGGAGGCTGTGCCTCCGGAAGGCGAAGCCTTCGTTGGCACGAAGTGCTGGGAGCCGCCTACTCAGCTGAAACCCAACAGCTTTTTCCAATTTTCTCATTCCCTGGGATGGTTCAATGACCTGTGGCTCTGCAGAATTGCTGGCAAATCCACCGAGGCAGGGCAGCAGTGCCTGCTTGGGGCCTGGCAATGTATCCCCAGCTCACAGGAGAGCTCACAGGCTCCAGGCGGGTCTGTTGAGATGCTGCAGCTCTGCTTGCCCCTCTGGGAAGGGACAAAGCCTGATGCCATCAGCATAGGGAGCTCCCAAATGCAGGCAGAGGGCTGGCCAACACTGGCCAGGGTGAGCCATCAGCTTCCCAAAGTCCCAAACTTTGGGAAGTCCCCAACCCCACACTGTGGCTGGGGTTGCACAAAGAAACGAACACATGGATCAGCTTTGGCACACACAGTTGAGCGCCACAAGTCACAGCCTGGTGGAAAGGGGGGCTCGTGATCCTCCCACACTGTCCCTGCGGGAGCAGAAGACCCAATAACTCTTTGGCTCTCTGGGCAAGATACCCAAATTGGTCAAATCCAATAGTCCAAGATCCTTCCATGTTTGGAAGCAAATTCTTGTTCCCTTGGCAAGTCTGTTTGTCCTCAAAGAGCGTGTGGGGGGTATGTGTGTATATATAGCCATTATTATAAGGGTGTGCGGAAAAGCAAGTTTCTAACCAAGTTCGCTCCATATGTGGCTATAATTATGTGCCACTTCGGCCTGGGACTGACTCTACCTTCAGAAGGGAAGGGGAGAGGAGAGAAGATGCTGAGACATCGGATGAGTGGCACGTGTGTTGGGCAGGCGGTGGATTTGTCCTGCACCGGCGCAGGAGCTCCACGCTGTATCCTGGAGGAGGCCATGGGATGGGGTTTGCCCTGCTCAGTTCACAGTTGGCACCTGGTTCTGATGGAGGCTGAACTCTTTGGCTTTGAGGCGCAGGCTGGCGATGCTGTTGGCCATGTTCACCCCTTGGGTGGGCGTTGCGGTCCCGCTGGAGCTGTAGGAGGGCACAGTGCTGCGGGGAGGGAGCAGGGAGGAATGAGGCAATGGCCCATGGAGAAGTCCCCATGCCCTTTGTGGTCCTGCTGGCTTCCCAGGCCAGGCTGGCTGTTCCCTCTTGGAGATCTCTCACAAGAACAGCCAAGGCTTCGGCATTTTTATGTGCTTGGATGGATGTGGGAACCCCTCAAACTATGCACCAGGAGGCCCTGATTTGTGATTTTGGATGTGATGGCTGAAAATGAACAGCTGGGAACCAGAAGAGACCCATGCCATGCACCTCCTGTGCCGAGATGTGGGAAGGGTCAGCATGAGGCCAAGCAAATCCCTTGCGAGGACCAGGGCGCCTGCTCCAAAATGCAGGGAGACAGGGAAGCCTGCTCAGCACTGGGCAGCAGATGCTCAGAGTTGAAATGGTTCCCAAAGCCAAGTCAGATGAGCTCCTTTCGGCCTCATAAAGCTCCCCAAATCCCTAGCAGTGGCACAGGGCTGCATTCCTGCGGCAGTGGAGTGGTCTCTAGGCAGCCCTGACCCACGGCCACCTCCTCCCCAGCTCCTCCAGAGCCTCCACCTACCTGTACGGGGAGGTGCTGGTCCAAGAGAGATACTCCGGGGTCAGTGCAGTGGGTCGTGGTGCCATGGGCTGCTCAATGGCTGCTTCTTGGCTGTAGGATTTGAGCAGCGATGCCGATCTGTTGGCCAGCATCGCCCTCTCGTTACGGCGGAACTTGGCCCTCCGGTTCTGAAACCAGACCTGTGACGGGGGAAAGGTGCTCAGTGGGCACTCAGTGAGAGCAGGGATGTCCTAACATCTGTCCTAGGGGTCATGGTGATGTGGAGGATGAAAAAAGGGAGGGGGCAGTCCCTGCTCCTGCCTGGGGGCAAGGCAGAAGGTGTTGTTTTCTCCCACACAAACCTGTGCTCACCTGGACTCTGGCCTCGCTGAGGTTGACCCTTCTCGCCAGCTCCTCCCGCACAAAGGCGTCGGGGTAGTGTGTCCTCTCAAAGACCCTCTCCAGAGCCTGCAGCTGGCTGCTGTTGAAGGTGGTGCGGTTCCTCCTCTGCTTCTTCTTCCTCTTGGCTGCCCCGCAGCTTGGGCTCAGGCTCTCGCCTGTGGGGAAAGAACAGAAGCCACATGAGAGCCAGACCCGAGTGAGAGCCCATGACCCAGCCAAGCTCAAACCCCCCTGGGGCTCTGCAGAGTCCTGCTCTGTGCCAGCCATGCTCCCTCCTGGCACCTGGGACCCTGTGGGGAGCTGCACATGTGCAACCCTGCGATGTCCATGAGAATCAAAACTTATTTTGGGGCCTGCTAGAGCTTAGGGTTAACCCCAAAATTTACCAAGGCCTGGGGTGGTTTCACATCTGGCTAAAACCATGTGGACCTGATTTTGAATACCAGTCTCAGTGTATTCTGGGGCAGCACTTGATCCAAACCGGGGCTCAGCTCTTGCTAAGACTTTAAGTCAAACTTTCATGAATGGTGATGAAAACTCAGCACCAAAACACCTCCAAGATATGGGTCTCAGCTCCAACCTCCAGCACCCCCTGAGGTGCCAGCTGTGCCCCCAAGGTGGCAGAGGACTGCAGCCAAGCATCTGCTCTCCCCAGCCCTGGCCTTCAGAGCTCAGAACGAGCGGCACCGCGTCTCGCAGGGCTCAGCCTCCACAGTGTTTATTTCTGGCTTTGCTGGCTCATGGAAACATGAAGCTGAGGGTGTAGTTTGGTTTCTCAGTATTGATCTTGGGCTGTCAGCCAGGCTGAGATTAATCTCCTCTTTGTCACTAATATCATAAGGTTTGGGCAAGTTTATGAAGCTTTTTCCGACACACCCAGTGAGCTGCCTGCAACGGCTTCGTGGGGAGCACGACTCGCTGTCGTTCTCCCTTGTGGAGGCACTGGTTAATGATTCTTTCTGTTTAATAAAGCATCTGGATCCAATCTGTACCTACTGGTGGGAAAGCATTTTGGAATTATTTGAAATGTTAATAATTTTATGACATTCTGATTCATGGCAGGGGTATATTGGGGCTTTCTGCTCAATATCATTGCAGAGGCCAGGATGGTAGAACTCACTGCTCCCTGAGTATGCTCACAAATTAAATACTTGCTAATAATATTAATCGTGATACTTATTTAGTAAGTGCAACACTTTCAGATCATGCTTGAGCAACAAACAAAATCTACTGGAAGGGATATTAACTCTTCTGTTTCAAGACACCATCAAGCTGTTGAGCAGGAGGAAACTTCCAAGATCTTTAAGACCAGAAAAACTTTCTTGCACTTTAACTTTGAATAATTAAAGCCATGAAATGTCCAACAGTAAGTTTTTCATCAAGTCCCTCGGACCCTTACGTGCCAAACTATGCCATTCTCCCAAGGCCTCTCTGCAGCCACTGGCATTTCTCTGGGTCTTTTGTTGTGCTGTAGGTGCAACGTGGCCTTGGTTGACTGTCAACAATTTGTGATCTTGTATTTTGGACACGTCCTTCTTGGTTGGGTGAAGATATGATGGACGGTGCCTGAAATGTGTGTGTGTTTTAGACCCTTTCCCCAGCCAGGAAACCACGGGCTGCCCTTCGCCACCAATCGTGTTTAAAGGCTCACAAATAAAATTCTCAGAATTCCCTCCAGCACTTGTTCCTGCAGCTTGAAATGTTCTGCCAGTCTCTGCTTTCCAGTTGCCCCTTTTAGTTAAACTCCTTTTTTGGTCCTGTTTTCCTTCAGCGAGCTAGCGAGCCGCTGGATTAAAATACATGAAGTCCAGCCATGGTTGTCCCTGAGTTTTCTGGGAGCTTGGGACTGAAATGGGAACCATCAGGCTGGGAAAGAGCTCCAGGGTGAGAGGTTTCCTTGTGGGTTTATGACCATGTCACAGAGCTTCTGGGGAAATGGTAGATCAGGGTTTTGTTCCAAAGGTCTAGTCACAAGGGCACCCACTGCCCCTCACCAAACTGGCAATGACTTCAAAAGAACGCTGGAAATGTATAACTAAAATTTATAAACCTCCTTTGGCTTCACCCTCAATTTAAACCTGGCTATAGGACTTTTCCATAGTGATGATTTCTCTCACCCACTCTAATCTGGTTGAAAAAATGGAGGAGGAGGAAAGATTTAAAAATGAATTCTCAATCCAGTTCTGTAGGATCTGACCATATTTCTGGCTGGTCTTTATCTCCCCAAACCCACAGAAGAAAGAGCTTAACAGCCACAGGACACAAATGGTGCTGAGTGCTTCCCATATGTGGCTGGCAGTCATGCTGGGATCGAGGTTTAAGGCTGGAGTTGGATCAGGATGTGTTCTGAGCACCAGTAGTTCCTTTGGAGACCTGCAAACTCTGGGCCATGCCAACTTTGGGGTATTTTGTTCAGTCCCTATTGCTGCTTTTAATGGAGGGACCTTCCACACCTTTTCTGTATGGCAGGGAGGCATCTCCCCACATGGAGTGCCTGCTGGGTCCTCTGCTCTGCATAGGGATGAGCCTTGGTAATGCATCAACATCTTTTTCTCATTAGCTCAGGCACTGCAGGCTTGTGGGACCAGACAAATGCCACCCTAATTGCTGGTGGTGAGTGTCTGACAGGTTTACAATGTACTATCAGGCTGCATCTCTTCTACCAGAGATGCTTTAATAACCCCAAATCAGCTTCCAAAAACTGAGCATGGCTAAGTCCTCTGTGGCATGAGGAAAGGAATGGGAAGGGGGATGAGTTGGGTCCCCCGAAGACACCCTGTCCTCTCACTCTCATCAGCAAGACTTGGATTCAACCAGAATTGCTGACATCCTGATGGAGGAATTGGAAACCAGTTCCCCATCTCGATGGGCTTCCAGGAATAAGAGTTTGTAATTGCATAAAGTTAAAACCAGCTTCCCACCATCATTGTTCTGTCCCAAAGTAGTGCTTGGGGAGGTTATGAGGAAGCCAAATCCTTGCCTTTGTCAGGTATAATTTGGGGGTTCATTTGGGCTGGAGGGACCAGTTTGGTTGGCCAACCCTGAGGTCAGAGGGGCTCCTGAGCCTTCCCCCCAGCCACCTTCCCTGTATTTATCTTCCACTGATTACAATTTCCGCTGAAAGGAAAAGAAATGCAGGGAAAGGGGGAAAACAAGGGGGATAACATTACTGAATAACGAAAGATGACATGCGGGGAAGGATGGGGAGAGGGAGGTGCAGGGGCTTTGCACAGAGCAGGATGGGCCCAATGACCATTACAAAAAAAGCTTAAATTGCCCCAGTGTTAGGAAAGACAGGACACTTTTCACCTGTGATGTGAATGAGTTTTGGGGTGCTGGCTGTGGCCTGGGTAACCTCCAGCCTCCTCTCAGTGCTGCCTGAGAGCTGCTGGGACCCCACAAACCCATTCTCCCCATGGGAGCACTAATGCTGGCAAGCTTGGACTGTGCCACACTGAGAACTTGGGAGCGACGGGTCCTGCCCCATTTGCAAAGGCAACACCACCCCCGGGTCAGAGCCATGCTGGCTCAGCTGGGCACCAACCAAGCCCCCTTTTCCCTCTGTGCTGCCATTAGTTTTCCATAGGAAGGACTTGGTGGGTCTCAGCCTTGGTGCTGGGCTTGCCTGCCTTACACCAGCAGGACCCCCAACCTCCCACAGCTGCTGTTGAGCACTGTAAAGAGGAAATTTTCTCTCCATTTCCACCAAGGCTTGGGTTTTTACTTGAGAGCTCCATTAGTGCACAGGTAATGGCCTCAGGGCAGATCAACCAGCACTGACAATCCCAGCAGCTCACTCGCCTGAGCCCAGGAACACGGGCAGGGATCCTCCCTTGGGATGTCCTTCAGGGATGGGCTTTATTGCCAGCCATGCTCCGCCTGAGCTCTGGACACCCACTTGGGGGGGTCTCTTTGCAAACTGCTCATCCAGAGCACGGTGTTTGCCCAGCACCCTCCCTGCTACCTCAGATGGTCACTTCAGCCAGCTGCCAGCCTGTCTCTTCCCCAGGTGATGCTGCAAACCCCTCTCCCTGCGAGTACCAACACATCCTGTGACAAGTTTTCCTGAGTCCAACTCTACCACTTGGCTTTGGGGTGCAAATACCCCCGTTTTTCAGGCCAGAAGGCAGCAAGTTCAACCCTCTCATGGAAAAAGCCCAGGCTACATCTCCTCCAACGTGTTTCATTTTCCATTGCACCGCAGCCCCCATGGCCCTGAACAGTTTTCTGTCATTAAATTATTTCACACGTTCCATTTATTTGCGAGCAGTTTGCCAAAGACCCTTTAAGCTTTAAATTTTTCACACCCCCCCCAGCCAAAATGATCAAATCTGCTGTACCATTTACTTCCCTACTACGCCTGGAATGGCATTTTTTCCTCCTTTTTTCTTCTTGGGTATAATTTAAGGGTTGAAATAGCCTGGAGGGAATTAGCTGTAAATTCTTCCTAAGACAAATAAATTCAGCCCTCTAAGTTTCTACGTTTTTCAAACTGTTGAGAGACATTTTGGGTTTGTTTTACTTGAAATAATGATCGTGGCATATCTGACCCTCAGGCTGCGGCCAGCTCTAGCCAAATAAATAGCTTTTATTAATTAAGGTTTATCCTTAACAAATAAAACCCCAATTTGATCTCGGCTGGCTGAATTAGCAAAAATAAACAACGGGTTCTCTGGGCACTTGATGTGGATTTAACAAATTAACGCTGGGCCTTCATCAGGGAAGCCACAGGGTGGTGGAGGTCTTTTACAGCCAAGAAATCCTTTGGAAAAACAATGTCTTTCGTTTCTCCCATGGTCTCTCTCGGTAAACATGTGCACTCCCTTCATCCCTTTATACACTCGGGGGAAGCGAGGAGAGCTCCGGCGATGACGTCTGCCAAAGTTTCATGTGCAATTGTTTAACTTGTTCCTCTAAATCATGCAGTGGGGAGGAAACGTTTCCCCTCGGACTGCAGCGAGCTGGAGCAAAGCTCTGGGGTTTGGGAATTGCCCCTCCATGGTGTGTGCCCACTCCAGCTCCTTTTTACTCCACAACCTTCAGCTGAGACACCCGAAGCCAAGGTGTGATTTGGGGGTTCATGGGCTGCCAAGTGTAGATGACCCCTCTTTCCAGCAGGCACTTCCAACACCACCCTGCCTTGGATTGCAGTTGGGAGCCCAGAGGGGGCTACTGGCCCAAACTGGAGCTTTGCTGGGAGGAGGAGTAGCAGGAGGGATGTTCCACAGACCAAAGGGAAGCTGGGCACTTGTCCCTGCTCATGGGCACAGGAAGGACAGAGTTTGTGGCAGAAGGGATGGTGAGAGATGCCTATACCACAATGGGCCTTTAACCTCCCCAAATCATCTTGGAAAGCCTGGGGGGCTGAGAAGCAGCCAGGCACCTGCCCCTGCACATGTGCTCAGTCACCCAGGCACGGTGCCTTTCCTGCACTCACCCACGAGCCGAGCCTGGGTGCACAGGACCAACACAGCACCAGCCTGGGGGCAAAACCACATCGGTGGAACTCCCACTTTCTACACTGTTTCACCCCAGTCCCCAGGGGAGAAGCCTCTGGGGCCACCAACCCCCGCCCACAGGATGCCAGCCCCAGCTTTGCTTGGCACGATGCTGTGAGGTCCAGACCAATCCTGGGAACAACCATGGATATGGGGGACAGGTTATCCCTGGGGAACCAGGGCTGTCAGCCCCTCCCCAGGCTCCCACTGCTGGGAGAAGGCTCCCACCTCCTCATCCCGACCCACTGCCGCTCCCTGTCCCCCCTCAGCCCAGCCCTAGCCTCACAAACACCCTGGGAATGCTGAAGGCTCTGGGGGGAGGTTGAAGCTGGGGGGGTCCAAATGTGCTGAGTCCGAAGGAAACTTTCTCGGCTCAAGTGGCGTACATGAAAAATTTAAGAGAGGGGCAAGTCCCAGCTACTGGAGAAACATTACAGCGAAATGTTTCCGAGGATGTTTCACCTCATTAATTGTGAAAAAACTGAAACGCTGACACGTTTTTACAGGCTGCCAGTTTTGCTGGGGGAAAAGTGTCTCTGTTAAAAAGGAGCAGCAAAAGCCTGGACCAAGAAAGAGGCCAAGGCTGTCCCGGGGGGGCCTTAGCCTGTGCTCACTGACAGGCAGCAGCAGCCTGTTTTATGGTTATAGAGCTGCCTCTGCACCAGCCAGAAACCACCCAGCACCACAGTTTGCTACCCCCGGCAACACAGACACCCAATTTTTGGGATGATCCTGCCCAGCGGTGCTGCAACCCCAGGGAGCTGCATGCCCAGCCTGCACCTCAGAGCCCGGGAGGTTTTGCCCTTGCACCCCTGGATGGTGTGTGGTGTTTGAGCACCCATCACACCAAGTCCAGCTGAAAGCCAGAACCAACCAGGAAGGTCTGGCTGAGCCAGCAGCATCCCTGCCTCCCAGTGGGGGTGTGTCCAGTCTGTGCTGGTAACCCAGTGATGGAACTGAAGCCTTTTTTTAGCTCATTAGTGCAGCAAATGCATTGGGAAAATGATGCTTAGATGGGTACTGGAAACAGAAAGAATGAGAAAATGAAGATCCCCATGTCATAAGACACTGCATCCCTTAGGAATGGTTCCAGCCCAGAATTAGCCACCAAATTCACTGCTGAGAGCTGTGAGTGGATTCAGAGCTGGCTCTCCAGCTGGCTCTGGAGCAAAGGCAGCCATGCTGCAAAACCCAGGTGCACAAGAGGGAGAAGATCAGGAAGTCACAGCGAGGAAGGCGGAAGATAATGAAAAGAATGAAGAAGGGAAGCAGATGCTGGAGACACCAGGTGAGATGAACCAGCCAGCCAAGTCTTGTGCTGTGATTTAGAGAGGATGCCCTGAAAGTTGAAAGCTGGTGAAATCCACAGGGCTGCAGGCAAAGCCCTGAGGCTCTGACATGCTCAGGAGTCCCTGAACATTCCCAGCACTTTCCACCATGCCAGAGGCTACTGCCCCGGCCAGAGGCTCCTGCAGAGCCCAGCACAGCGCTCACCCAGCTGAGAACAGGCCCCAGGAATGGTGTTTTGGCACAGCCAGCTCCTGCGTCAGCGGAAGCATTTAATGAATTAATTGCAGCCACATTCCCCGAAGGAGGAGGCAGGGTTGGTGGGATGCTGTCAGGAAGGGGCTGGGGAACATCTTTGGCCACAAAAGTAAGGTGGGAGTAAGGGGAGTAGGCAGAGCAGCACAGGAAATTCCTGTCTACTCTCCCAGGGATCGGGGAGAGATGGTGCCATCACCCACCTTTCACCTGGGTGGGAACTGCCTGTGGACAGACCTCTGGAGAAGGTGACATGGACACATCCTGCTGCTGGGCTCACTGGCTCGGGATGCACCCCAGCATCCTGGCCCCAGCTCCACCCCTGTGTGAGGATTCAGACCACAGAGCCTGGCACCATCAGCATCCCCTGACACGACTGCTCCAGAAACAGCCCCGAAAGCCTGCAACAGCGCTGGGGACTCGCCGAGATCTCTGGCTGTGCTTTCCCACCCGCCTGGCTCCTGCACCCCAGGAGCTGGAGCCGGGGCCGTGGTGGGGCTCAGCCTGCCTGGCTGTACCCGCTGACGGTGGCACCGGCCCAGGGCAGCCAGCCCGGACCCGGAGCGCCGAGCGCATCCCTTGGGCTCCGTGGTCTGTGAGAGAAATGTTCCCTCCCAGGGCTGTGGCAGCGCCGAGTGACCCCAGCCTGGCACAGGGCTCTCGGGAGCTGCCAGGAGCATCCCGTGTGTTCACAGGAGGCTGTGGCTGCAGCCCCACACAATGGGCTGTCCCGGCTCCAGAGCCACCACTGCCTCCATTGTGTCAGCACTCCACGGGAACAGAGCTGCGGAGGAGCTGAGCTGCGGCAAAGCAGGGGGGCTGCTCCATGAGTACCCAATTTGCCCCTCAAGGAATGGCATGGTGAGGAGGAAAGGCTCCCGGGAAAGCTCACTGTCTGCACGGATTTGCTGCGTACAGTGGCTTTGAGGGGTCAGGATCTGGCTGAATCTGGCATCTTCCCTGCTCATGGCAGGGGAACATGAAACTCAAAGGGGTTTGCACCCCTCTGGGGTTCCTCTTTTCTTAGTTGGGGCTGGGGTCACACAGAGCACCATTCACAGTGGTGCCAGTCTGGATGTCCCCTGCAAATCCCAAAGAGGGAGAGGGGGAGACAGGACAGATATGGGGATGGAGGCTCCTTGCTTCGTGCAGGGATGCTCCGAGAGGCTGTGTCAGACCAAAGGGCTCCTCAGGCGGATGTTTGTGGCTGCAGGGCTGGGGGTAGCAGGAGTCAAAGCCCTCCCAGCACAGCCAAGTGCCTCAGGAAAAGACAGCGTGGTGGGTTCGACTGATCCAAGCCAAGTTCTGAGCAGCATCGACCAACAGGGGAGCAGGAATTTTCATTTTGTTCTCCTGTGAATTTGCCAACCCCCACAGTGGAGGCCCAGGGACCAACAAAAGGCGCTGGCTCTCCCCCAGCCAGCACCAGCCAGGAGCCTTCCCGGCAAGGAGACATTCACTGTGGAGCTTGCTTTCATCTCCCAGCCAGGAGACCTTCTCAGGGTGGGATGAGAGCAGTGCTTGGGCTGTCCTGCCCCTCACACCACTGCAGCAGCCTGGGATGCTCCAGGGGATCCAGCCTCCCCGCCTTGCCAGCCTCTCAGAACAGCTGAGCATGGTGAGTGGCAGCACGGTGGTGGCTCACAGATGGGTGACTGGGCCTCTGTGGCTCAGGGAAACAGCCAGCCCAGACCCTGTGGTCAAAATGCTGGGATTTGGGTCAGCCCCAGGCACTGCAGTGAGGGGACTGGACAGAGAGAACAAACCACAGCCATTGGAGAGTGGGATGGTGGGACAGGTGATGGATGATGCCAGCACAGACCCTGCTGCCCTACATCAGGGCTGAGCACGGCAGATGCTCCTTCCCTTCCCACCCTGCAGACCTTTTAGGCACCATTTGGTGCATCCATGATGCAGCCACAGCGGTGCCAGCATCGCTCACACACAGCCACCTGATGTAAGAGGTTACCTGGTTTTCCAGCAGGGCACAGACGTGTAATTAATTAACACTAATGAGACTTGGGCAAGCACTGGCCCATGAGTAGTGCAAGCACCCGCCTGCGCTTGCAAAATCCTGGATTTTACTGATAAATGAGTTTTCCTGGGGGCTGGGAAGGGGATGGGGCGTGCCTCAGGCCATCATAGTGTTGAGAGCTCACTGGGACTTTTGCTCAGTGTTTGAAAAATAAAACTAAATCAGCCGGGGCTGCATAGCAGGAACGTTGTGTGGAGGGCTGGCTCCCAGCCAGGGACCCCTGGCATGGCAATCCCAGCCTTCCTCTCCTCCCCAGCCCCCCCAAAAAGGTGTTTTTTTGAAATTTAATAGGCAAAAGCCCAAGCAAGCCAGCCCCAATGGCATCTGGCACTGAAACCCAACACCAGCCCCACGAGGTTAAAGCAGAGACCCCATTGCATCAGGGTCATTGCCAAGGGGGGGAAGGAGGCAGGCAGGGACAACGGGGAATGATGAGAATTTTCAGGATGTCCCCTCCTGCTGCCCACTGCCCCAAGTCCCTGTCCTTTTGGGGGACAAAAGGGGGTTTTTCACACGCAGGCCAGCAAATCACTGAGCACCCATTTATCAGTGAGCACCAGCACCTGCTGAGAGCCCGTTCCACAGCCACCAGCTGTGGACACCAGCATGTCTGCCCAGGGTGTGGGATGGGCGGGAGCCCCACCGGGACCCCATCCCAGCCCTGCTCCAAGGAGGACCCTCGTGGGCGCCTGCACGCACAGACGTCCCGGGAGCCCCTGCCAGCAAGCAGCATCGCTGTCCTCAGGTCTGGTTTTCATTTGAGGTCGGTGGCCTCTCGCCAAATTTATTGTAAAACATTCATTTTAATAAGTGGCTCGTTTCTTTTTTTTTTTTTTTTTTAACCCAGGCTGTTTAACTGTTTCCAGGTTAAAGCAGGACTGTGTATGGCGGGGATGGTGGGATGGCAGGGACAGTGGGGACAGTGAGGTTGCTGAGGGCAGGTGCCAGCCATGGGGAAGACACCAGGGCATGACAGGCTGGAGACAGGAACATCAGGGTCCTGCTTCTACAAAGGTCAGCAGAGCTGAGACCCTCACCCTCACCACTCCAAGCCTTCATCCCCTCCAGGGCTCCAGAGAGACTCCATGGCACCTTCCTGCCATGCTGGGCACCCTGACACTCTCATACAAAATTAAAACTCACTGCCCAATGGGTAACTGGGTTATGTCAAACTTGCAGAGGGCTTCCTGAAGTGGATGTTGCCTGGTAGTTTAGTTTCAACATTTGTTTTAAGTTTTATAAACCTCTAATAATAATAGAAATGCTTGAGTGTCTTTTAATTTAAACGAAAACAGTTTTTTTTAAATTTAAAAATTCCCCCGAGGTATTTACAACCCCCAAATTACAGCCATGTGGCCAGCCCAGACGAGAAAGTGAAATCAGTGAGGAAGAAGCGTGGCAGCTGCCCCAGCCCAAGCCCAGCCCAGCCCTGTAGTGGCCGTCCCCATGTCACCTGTGTCCCCTGCACAGCCTCAGCTTCACACCTGTGCTGAGGACATGGGATCCTGGAGCTGTCCCCAGCAGGATGGCATCTTTCTGTCTTTCCTGCCTTCCTTCTGTCCTTCCATTTTTGTCTTGTCTCTGGAGCACAGTGGGTTTGGGGACAGGAGCTGCCCATGACCCATCCTGTGCCCTTCTCAGCTGTGCTGCTGCAGGATCAGGCTCTTTGCACCCCAGTGCTGGGTCTGGGGTCCTCTAAGAGCTCCCCTACACCACCCCTGACAGCCCTGCCAGTGTCCTGAGCATCCTGGAGTGCAACACAATCCCCCCCGTTAGCAATGCCCTGCAGGACCTGGGGTACAGCCTGATTCCCCCGCATGGCTCAGTGCCACATGTCCCCCCTGCATTGCTCTGCACAGCTTGGGGTGCTGTGTAACCCCACCACACACACCGTGCGTGGCCCTGTACAATTTGGGGTGCTGTGTAACCCCACCACACAC
>VYXF01002658.1:6005-21842 GCA_013397295.1 Polioptila caerulea | reverse complement strand
TTTTTCTTGTAAAAACAGATAATTTCAGGCTTCTTGCCACACGATGAAGAAGCAATTAGAGTTTTACAGGGAAGAGTTCTTCAGGAGGAAAACAGAGTTCTTGGTATGAGCTACAGGTAGAAAAAGGTANCAAAGGCCAGCTTGGATCCAGCTGGGAATGCTTGGCTCCTGGGCTGGCTGCAGCAGCTGCCAGGGGGATGCTGGAATGTTCTGAGCCCTGCAGGGAGCCTGAGTGGGCCCTGAGCAGAAGATCTGTGCCTGGAGGGAGGCTGGGTCCTGGCAGGGAGAAAGAAACTGCCCCAGCTGGTTTGGAACAGCCGGGACATGGAGAGAAGATTCCACCACCCCCAGCCCAGTTCCAACAGCTGGGACAGAATCCACACTTTTGGTTCCATTTTCACTGCAGCCCAGGACACAGAGCAGGATGATTTCAATCAGGAGCTGAGCAGACCACGGCATCTCCTGCTCAGTGAACCCTGAGGCTTTTCCAGGAGGAATTGGCACTCGAGGGTCTCCAAGCACCTTGGATTAGCCGTGGGCTGAGGTGACACAGATTCCCAGGATTGCAGATTGTCTCGGTTTAGGGTAAATTTAGGAAGAAACTTCTGAATGGGGTCTTTTTAGAAAGTAAATTTAAACGGCTCTTTTTTTTTAACTGGTTTGGAAAAAAAGATTTTTCTGGAGAAAAGTGGAAAATATTGTTTATTTAGCAGAAAAATCACTTTCTAGCACAACAAATGAATAATACTAAACAACAAAACCTCTTGTTACTCTGAAGAGATGATGAATTTAGAAAGAGATGACAAATTTAGAGAGATGACAAATTTAGAAAGAATTAAGAAAGAAATACAGAATTTAATTAAGTGGATTTTGTTAAATGCTGTTTGTAATTTTGGAAAGATTTTTTACTCAGTATTTTTAAGGTGGTTTTTAACAGTTGCATCAACCCAAGATACAGATCCAGCAGAACTGCAGCAAAACCCACAGAGGTCCTGGCAGCTTTTACGGAGAGACTGGCATGGATTTGGGGTTTGGAGAAAAATCCTCCAGGGGAAGAGCCCAGCCCTGCCACCAACCCCACCCTGGGCATCCCTGGCAGCTCCTGCAGCTCTGGCAGCCTCGGGGCCGTGCCCATTCCCTGGGCAGTGCCCAGCACCACATGGGGGAACAACCTTGCCCTGAGCTCCAGCCTTGATTTCACTGCACTTCACTCCTCTTTTTCATTCTCCAATATTTTGAAAGGGTCTCTCTAAGACCTTTTGATTAAAAGGCTTTGCTAAAAACCCTCGATGGGAAGACTGACAGAGTTGGGATAGTCCAGCCTGGAGAGGAGAAGCTCCAGGGAGAGCTCAGAGCCCCTGGCAGGGCCTGGAGGGATCCAGGAGAGCTGGAGAGGGGCTGGGGACAGGGGATGGAGGGACAGGAGCCAGGAAATGGCTTCAGAATAGGATTTGATGGGATTTGGGCAGGAATTGTTCCCTGTGAGGGTGGGCAGGGGCTGGCCCAGGGTGCCCAGAGCAGCTGTGGGTGNGTAGGATTGGATGGGATTTTGGGTAGGAATTTCTCCCTGTTCAGGTGGGCAGGGGCTGGCCCAGGGTGCCCAGAGCAGCTGTGGGTGCCCCTGGATCCCTGGCAGTGTCCCAGGCCAGGCTGGACATTGGGGCTGGAGCAGCCTGGGACAGTGGGAGGGGTCCCTGCCCTCGCAGAAGGTTGGAGTTGGATGATTTTTAAGATCTCTCCTATCCCAAACCCCTCTGTCCTTCCCAGGGATTTTCCCCTGCTCATTCCAGACCTTCCTGCTCAGGAGATCTCTCAGCCCTCTCTCAGCACCGCTTTTACCAACAACCTCCAAAGTCAAATCCCCACATTTGGTCCCAATTATCCCTCTCCCTGAGCAGCCCCAACCCCACACAGCAGCTCTGTTCTTCCTCAGCTGTGGGATTTTGGGATGCTGCCATTCCCCTTCCAGAGCTGCAGAGAGAGGGGACCGGGGCTGCCGAGGCTGCTCCTCCTTCCCAACCCCTTGGGGAGAAACTTTTCCATGCTCAGCATCCTGGAATCTCCCTGCAGGTGCTCCAATCCCAGCAGAAAAGCTGGAATGGGCAAACTGGGAGCAGTTTTTCCCTTCTGTGGCTGCCAAATTTCCAGCCCAGGGACATTGAGGATCCTGCTGCTTATTCCCTGAAAAATCCCAGGAAAAGCCACGGCCCCGAGGCCTCCCTGCTGCAACCCGAGAGGATTTGCCTCTCAGAGCATGAATAATTAAAAAGGTTCACAGATTTCTTTCTGTCTGGAAACTGGGCATAAACTGGGGCTCTACCAGTGCCTGGGAAAACCTGATCCTGGTGCTCCTGAAAGGACAGGAACCTGTCTGTGTCTTTTAAGTTGTTGCCATTTTTTTGGTGAGGGCTGAGGTCCCCAAATCTTCCTGTTTGTGCTCCAATCATTTGTGTTTTCCACTTAAAATGTTGTCATTGCTGAGTTTTTAATCGGGAAAGCTTCATTTTGAAGGGAATTATTTCTCTGTGCATTTTTCCTCCTCAAGATTTGAATTTTAAGCACAAAAATGCGAAATGTTGATGCTAAACAATGTCAGGTTTTGTCTCAGCATAAACTTCTCCCCTTCAGCCATCAAAAGTAAATAAATAAGCTGGGCAGGAATTTTTGTTTTGATTTCTGCCAAGCTGAAATAAGGAATTTTGAAGTGTTGTTTGCTGGGGGAGATGGAGACGGGCCAGCCTGGAATGGGAATGGCTGTGGGATCTCAGCCTGTCCCATTGAGCTCCTTCAAAAGGGCACTTTGAGCTCACTGAGGGCTCCTCCTGCAAGCCAGGAGCTGCAGGAGCCTCTGGAAATTTTGGTTTTCCCTTTTCCAGTGGGGTTGCACCAGCTGGATGTGCTTACAGTAATAATCTAAATAAAATAAATAAATAGCAGGGCAGGGAAGAAGATGTGGATTTACTCTACAAGGAGAGGAGGTGTTGGCCATGTGCTCCAGTATTCAAAATTTGAAATCCCTAAAAATTCTGCATCTCTGCTGTGGCATGGATTGTTACACGAGGGGAAAATTGACAGCCAGGAACAGCCAAATCATAATTCCTTGCTTGGATCAGCAGGAATAGCACAGAACACTTTGCTTCTGCAATATTTTACTGGATAAAATATGTAATTGTGCTCCCAGCCCCAATGTCCAGCCTGGCCTGGGACAATTCCAGGGATCCAGGGGCAGCCACAGCTGCTCTGATGTGGGAGTTGCTTTCCTTGGATTTTTCTTGTCAGTGTAGAAGAACTTGGTGTGATAATGCAGAGCACAGCTGTAAAATATAATAAAAATATAATAAAACCACTGAAAATCACAAATTATTGTAGCAGTCAGGATAAAGTAATTCAAGAGTTGGAACATTAAAATTTCATTTTCAAGCCATGTGAAATATGAAGAGTATTGAAACTGATTCCTTGTCCTTTTTCCTTTTCATTGCTGCAGGAAGAGGGGATTTTCACTTCTAGAATTTCTGCTTGGACAACTCAAGGTGAATTTTGGAGTGAGGTTTTCAATATGATCCATAAATCCCTGAGGATGAGGAGCCCAGTCAGAGGTGTGGTATCACCTTTTCCATTGTACACACGTTCTTGCTATAAAAATAATTCATTATATCCTGTAACAGTAACAACTTTAAACATTGTCCTTGAGCTTTCCCAGCAGGATCTGGGTGCAATTTATTAATTCTGATTAATAAATTCGGGCTCGTGCCTGAGCCTTTGCTGGGAGCAGCCACATGATGGCAACATTGCAAATCTTTAACTTTGTTCCTCGAAGCGGCTCCTGGAGCTGGGCTTTGGCTCAGAACAAGGTGTGGAGCTCTGAAGTTCTCGGGGGTTTAGAGGAAATTTTTCTTTCTTGGTTTGGCTTGGAGAGGGGCATTTCACAAGGGAGGGAGTGACAGGAAAAGGGGGATGTCCTTAGGCTGAGGGAGGGCAGGGACAGGTGGGGTTTGGGGAGGAAATTCTTTGTTATGAGGTTGGGGATTTCCCATCCCTGGCAGTGTCCCAGGCCAGGTTGGACATGGGGCTTGGAGCAGCCTGGGACAGTGGGAGGGGTCCCTGCCTGTTGGAATTTGGAACACAGGAAATATTCCTGTGCATGTTGGAAAGGATCCAACCCCTCTGCCAAATCCTGCTTTTCACCTCTGCCCATGGAAAGGCTCCCTGGGCTTTGGGATGAGACAGAATTGTCAGCAATGTCAATTAGATAATAGCAGAATGTGTGATTGATCCCAGGGTGAGAAATGGAGATTTTGGGGTTTGTTAGAATGGGGAGGAGATGGAGACAAGGTGGAGGATCCTTGTGGGTTTGGGGCTTCTTCCTCCTCCTCCATCTCCTGCACATTCTGCAGTGTTGGGGACCATTGGTCAGAATTAGTGCAGGGTTAGGGGAACAGAAGTTCAGTCAGTAATTGGTAGGAAAGCAGAAATAATGCAGGTTTGGGGTGAGAATTGGGTGAATGATCTTGAAGAGAGCCTTGATTGTGTGAGTTGGAGGCTCTTTGGTGCCTTTCTCCCTCAGGCCAGGCTGGTGTAAAGCCTGGGGTGCAGAAATTGCTGAGAAGGAAACAATGAACAACCTGGAGAGTGAGAACAACCAGAGTCCCATTTGCCTTTTTACTGAACAAGGACTCAAAGGCCTCCCCTCTCAGGGCAGACTCAGGTGGGAGTGGAAGAGCTCTGACACCTGCCCAAGGCAGGGGTGGCACTGGATGAGCTTTAATGTCCTTCCACCCCAACCATTCCATGATCCCATGAAATCAAACCACTTTATGAGACACTTTATGGCTCTCAGCTCAACATGGGCAGGTTTTTAAGAGGCAGGAGGAGAAAATGCCACTTTCCTCTTTTTTTCCCCCCTCTTTTATGAGCTGCAGTGGAACCTGTAAAAGGCTTTTCCCCAGTGACAACCAAGCAATTCCTGAACTGGTGCAACTCTGGAACAGGAGAACAGGATCTGGCACTGCTGAAGGAGCTCAACCAAATCCAAGCAAGATCTTCATTAATGCTCTTAGATCCTGGACACGATAAATACGGGTGAGTTTTGGTGGAGACTGGAAGAAAAATGTGTCCTTTCAGCCAAAGTAACTCTCATCCCGACAAACATCTTGCTGGATTGTTATTTGAATGAATATTTAATAGAAAACATGCAACCTGCTCTAATAAGAGCACATTCATAATTTTGAGCAGGCGAGCCCTGTCCAAAATTCCCTTGGCTTTGCTCTGGGTAAGGAATAACTTAAGAAGGAAATGTTGGACTGCAGCTACTCTTGGCTGAAGGACACACTACAGCAGGAACAGCTGTGGAAGCAGATTTACTGCAAGAAGTGAGGCTGCTAAAATCCTGACAGTACTTTGATTTTTTTTCTGGGTGTTTTCTTTTTAATGAAAAACTCCAATATAGAGTTTATGGCTTTTCATACAGTTATTTATTTTAGGAATAAGAGAGCTGCCAAACACAGCAGGTAGTTAATACCCAATTCAGACTGTGTTTAAATGGGGAAGGAGCTATTGGCTGCATCCTTTGGGATTCTGTGATTAACCCCCAGGGAGCTGGAGGTGGCTTTTTCCAGAGGCTTCCAGGTGAAACACGAGGGTGACTTGGCCCCCTTGGAGTGGAGTGAAGTTGGAATCAGATGTAGCAGATAATTCAGCTCATCCTGAAATGATTTCTCTACTGAACTGAGCTTTTCCTTTGGGCAGGGTAGATGGAGCTGCTGGAGATAACCTGGAGATGGAGATTCAGCCTCTGCCTCTGTTCCAGACATGGATCTTTCCTGGTGAGGGTGGTGAAAGTNGGAGGGGCAGGGAGGGGGGGTCGGGCTCTGGGAACAGGGACAGGGCCAGCAGGAGAGGGAACGGCCTCAGGCTGGGCCAGGGCAGGCTCAGGGGGGACCCCAGGAGCAATTTGCCCATGGCAAGGGTGGCCAGGCCTTGGCAGGGGCTGCCCAGGGAGCTTTGGAGTGCCCATCCCTGCAGGTGGCACCTGGAGGTGGCACTCAGTGCCAAGGTGGGCACAGGGCACAGCTGGGGCTCCGTGGGCTGGGAGGGCTTTTCCAGCCCCAGGGATTTGGGGATTCTGTGCCTCCTGTGCCCCAGCTGATCTGCCCATGAGTGCTTGGTGTGACCTTCGAGGGTGAATCTCCCTGAGGATCCCGTGCCAGGCAGAACTTTGGGATCAGCTCCAGAGGCTCCGTGTTTGGTGCCTGCTGTTCCCAGCCACCTCTGGCATCTCAGGCTGCTTTGGGGGATGAGAGGGTTCAGCCACATCCCAACCGACGAGGGACTGGGGGCACTGCTCAGTGCTGAACAGTGGCCACTTTTTACAACCCCTCGAGTGAACTTGGCAGTGTTCACTGAACTCATCACAAAAAGGAGGGATAACAATCCTTGTATCCCTCCTGAATGTGCTCTGAGGTTAAATCGTGGAATCCCAAAATTATTTGGGTTGGCCATTAAAGGTCATCTCATTCCAACCCCCTGCCATGGGCAGGGGCACCTCTCAGGAGGTGATGGAACTCATTAAGCAGAAAACAAAGAATACAATAAAGCTGGCCCAAACTCACCTTCAAATGTGCTGCAGGAGGAGGAGAGGAAACCTTGGCTGGGGCTGGGAAAAGAGCAGCAGATCTTGGGGCAGGTTGGGTTGGCAGAAATTGCTGCAGGTCTGGTCACACTGAGGGAAAGCTGGAGCTGATGCCCAGAGACCATGAAACCTCCAGAGGAAGGGAGGGTGTTGTGTCCATGGAGTTTGAGCTTCTCTAAAGACCAACATTCTCCTGTTTGGGCCTTGAAGGCAACGAGACATTCCAGAAGTTCTGTCCACAGCCCATTTCAGGTTTTAGGGATTGGTTTATTCATGTCTGCCACATAACTTGCACCAGGAGGTACCAAAGCACAGCTGGGAGAGCCCAGATTGCTTTGGGCCTCTGGGAGAGGAGGAGTTGAGGCTGTGGGAGCAGCCTGAGGTGCCATCACTGGGGCTCTGCTGGTTCCACTGCACATTCCAGAGCTCGGGATGTGCTGCTGGACACGGGATCAGCACCACGTGCCCAGAGATCCCAAACGAGGCTGTTGGGATCCCTGTGCCTGGATCCACATCCCAAAAACTGGATCCAGATCCCAAAGCCTGGATGAGTTGAGAACTCCAAAGAGCTTCACCCCAAGGCTGAGGGAGGGGCACTTCTGGTGCCCCCTCACGGTGCCAGGAGTTTTGTGGGGCTCTGGATCCAGCACAGCCTCACTTGTTACGTGTTCAGGTCACTAAAGGAACTCTTGGATACTACTGGGAATGGGAATTCCTTTTCTTTGCTCTCCTGCTGGTAACTTTCATGATGCTTTTCCCTTGTGGAGGAAGCAGATACCAACTCCACAAAACTCTAGAAAACATCGAGTGCAAAGCTCATTCCCTGAGTTCACAGTGTTCAGTGAAAGGAAGATATTTTACTGAACTGTCCCAATTTCCAGAATCTTCATCCTCAACGTCCTTTCAAGAGTGAGTGGACTTCAAATGATCCAACTTTACAAATGGGATGTAACCCAAATCTGATGTTATTTTATCTGATCTTTACCCTGTATTTCACAGAATCATTCTGGCTGGAAGAGACCTTCAGGATCACCCACCCCTGCCATGGCAGGGACCCCTCCCACTGTCCCAGGCTGCTCCAGCCCCAATGTCCAACCTGGCCTGGGCCACTGCCAGGGATCCAGGGGAAGCCACAATCTCTCCAAAGCATTTTTGTCCAAACCCTGATTTTCAAGGCTTATTGATGCTTCTGAACTTTTGCTCTCTGTGTTTTCCATGCAGTGATAAAATGTGAGCAGGTAACACAAAGAGGGAGTTCAGGGCAGGGTGGAGAGCTGGGATTGCTCTGTCAATGAGCCCTTTTCTCCCACAGAGTGCCGTGAAAAGCAGCTGAGGTTCATTAGCAAGGCAGCCTAATTGGGCTGGAATTGCCAGGGGTAGCCATAGCGGTGATAGCCCGAGCTGGGATGGATTTGAGAGCACCCCCATTTGGTGATCAATACCCATGATTATGACATTTTAAAAATAAAATTGCTCGTCCTTGACTCCAGTGGAAGGGAGAACTCCCTCACACATCCCACGGGTTGCAGCTGCTCTGCTCAATACAAGCACTTTGTGAAATGGCCAGCAAAATGCCCTCCCTGCCATCCCATCCCATCCCTCTGAGGGGCAAAATCCCCCTGACTTTGATTCTCTTTGCTCTGCAGGCCTTTTAGTTAAAAGCTCTCTAATAGATTTGGGAGTATTGACAATAATAATGAGCTTATGGGTGAAATTGTGACCTCAGGGGAGTCAATGGAGCCAGAATTCCAGCATTTTAAATATCCACACATCTCTATCAAGGCTGTGCATGTGCTCTCAACAGGTCAAATCTCTGCATTGATTCACTCCACTTTCCAACAGTTTGCTTACCAAACATCTTTGAAGTGTGAGCTAATGAAATTAATGTATTTTCCTCCTGCTTAAAGCAGAAAATAAAATTAACCACCTTTTCCCGCAGGAAAAAGGAGGGAGGTTGGGTCTCTCCTGCCTTTCTTGTCCACAGAGCATTTAGAACCCATTCAGATGTTTGAGTTTATGGGAAACCATCTGAAGAACTGTTGGGATTCTCAATGAAGGGTTTAAACATGACTTCTGATGCCATGGGCTGAGGAATTGGAAAGGATGATCTGAATTAAGTTGGGAATCAAAGTGTCCAGGTGCCCCTTTAGTGATAAGAAGAGGAAATGTGGATAATAGGAATGTGGGGACTAAGGTGTATTTATAATTTTTAAGAAAATGAGTGAAAAAAAACATCTCTCTCACATTGCATAGCAAAGCAAGGCATGCAAGGAAGGGATAATGTGTTACAGTAAGTCAAAGAAGGAAAGAAAAAAAGGAGAGAAAGAGAGAGAAAGAAAGAGCAAGAAAGAGAGGAAGGGGGAAAGAGAGAGGAAGAGAGAAAGGAAAGGAAGGAAGAAAAGAAGAAAGGAAGAAAGAAAGGAAGAAGGAAAAGAAGAAAGAAAGAAAGAAAGGAAGGAAGGAAGAAAGAAAGAAAGGAAAGAAAGGAGAGAAAGAAAGGAAAGAAAGGAAGGAAAGGAAGGAAAGGAAGGAAAGGAAGGAAGGAAGGAAGGAAGGAAGGAAGGAAGGAAGGAAGGNAAAGAAAGAAAGAAAGAAAGAAAGAAAGAAAGAAAGAAAGAAAAACTGATGTCAGTTTTAGCATGGAGCAAGATCCACTGGTTCACAGCTCTGTGAAAGAAACCATTTCCCTCTTTATTGACATCCGAGCACTTCCAGGTATTTTTGCCAGGACTTTATAAACTGTTCCTACTCCTGGCACATATTCTACCTGGCTGGGGATTGCTGCAGTAAGAAGAGCCCTCCACAGGAGTATCCCCACCACACCAAAACCTGGCAAGGGAATGAATTTATCAGTAGATGGCCAACACCCCCCAGTGACCCCGGGGCCATTTCCTCCCTTGGAACTGTGCTCCAGCATTCATGGCTGTCCAAAGCCCTGCCTCAGCTTGATACCCAAGCACTTGGCAGGATCTGTTAGAATGGAAATACAGGAAAGGCCCAAGGAATTGGCCACCTCCACTGGGCTGAAAAAAGCATCCCACAAATCCATAGTGGACCAGGAGCTGTTTGTCTCCATCTTCTCTAAGAAGCCGTTGTGCAGTTTGTGTCCATCCCCTGCACCTCGGGGTCTGTCACTGAGCTGTGGGCAGGGTCAGTGATCACAGAATTTGGGCTGGAGGGGACCTTAAAATTCATCCAGCTGCAACCCCCCACCATGGGCACACCTTCCACTGGTGGAGGAGCTGGAGCTGCTGCAGAGAGCCCAGAGGAGGCAGCAGGATGGGCAGAGGATGGAGCAGCTCTGCTGGCAGGAAAGNGATCCCTGGCAGTGTCCCAGGCCAGGCTGGACATTGGGGCTGGAGCAGCCTGGGACAGTGGGAGGGGTCCCTGCCATGGCTGGGGGGGCACTGGATGGGCTTTGAGGTCCCTTCCAACCCAAACCATTCCAGGATTCTGGGATTCTATGGATATGAGACCAGGCTGCTCCCAGCCCCAATGTCCAGCCTGGCCTGGGACACTGCCAGGGATCCAGGGGCAGCCACAGCTGCTCTGGCAATTCCAGCCCAGCCCCTCACAGGGAACAATTCCTGCCCAATATTCCCTCCAGCCCTGCCCTCCTTCAGTTTAAAGCCATTCCCCTTATCACCACAAATAACCAAAATCGGCTCTCAGATCACTTTTATTATTGTTGGTCTCAACAAATTGCTTAGAAATTCCATTTATTTTTAAAAACAGTGGTGATGTTAACAGGAATCAACGCTGAAACCCCTCTGTCCCAATTCAAATCAACATGAAGCCAAAGGCAACGGTGATCAACCACAAAAAGGAAGGTTCAGAGTGGAACCAGGGGAAATGTTGAAAACCTCAGCTCTGGAGGTGACACAAGGTGACACTCTAATTGCAAACAGATTTCTTTTATTTTTTTCCAAATGAAGAATTGTTGCCTCACAGATCTTGGAATTATTTTTTTTCCCAGCGTGTTGGTCCATCTGTTGAAAGTGGGAGACCTCTAAATTTCTGATTTGAGAGAAATCCATTGATTGTCTTTTTTGTCATAATTTTATATCACAATATGTGTGCCTGGGACTTCGCTGTAATGTGGAGTGGGCTGGGCTTCTTTGCTTATTATTTTGATTTTTGATTGTTTGAGTGCATTGTGGAAGGATGGAATTTTGTGAGGATTTTAGAAGGAAATGTCTGGATTTGGTACTCCTGAATGAGCAGTAGTCACAGTCCATGAGTGTTGGCATGGAGAGTGCCTTGTGCCCCAATGGAAGTTTCCCAAAAATCACTGGAGGGGATGGAAATATCCTAATGCACCTTCAGGCACAGAATTCCAGCATTCATCCTAAGAAATGAGCAAATTTCATCCCATGGAATTTGGGAATAGGATTCTAGAAACTGTTTTTCCACTCCCAGTAATGCAGAGATTGTGTAGAATGCTGAACCTGCTCAAAAGCGAAATGTGACAAACTCTGAGACTTTTTAATTTTAATTTAAAAAATATATTTAATATCAAACGTCCAGTTCCATTCTATTCCTGACATTTGTAAAAACCCCAGTTCTGAGCCACTGAGAGGGTTTGTTTCCCTCGTGACGCTTTTCAAAAATGCGCTGAAATTTTATTTTGATCAGGTCAAAACATTGCAATAGAACTTCAAATATTGGCTGCAACAGGCTGTCAAATACATCTGTCACAGTGCCATTGAAATTCGTATTTCAAGGGATTGTAAAAAAACAAACAAAAAGTTAAGTCAAAGCAAAATTCATCCCTAATCATGACGAAACGTTTATGAATTATGGAAATGAGGAACCGAGCAGGAAATCAGTGCTGGGAATCACTGTGTATCCCCAAGAAATTCAAGGTTTCAAGGAAAACTCTGTCTTTTTGGGGAAGAAACAAAGAGATGTGGCCAGTTCTGCTTCAAAGGGCGCCGACTCCGAACCAAACCATTATTTTTAGCAACATACCCCTTGAATTACCTTCCTGCAAAGCTGTGACTGGAGGTAGACAGGGATGTGCTGCCTTGGCGACATCTCAGCCTCCTTTACCTTCATTTTCCAGGTTTTGCAGGCAGCAGTTCTGCATCCACATCCTTTCCTCCTCCAGGGAGAAAAAGAAGCAAGAAACAACAGTAAACTCCAACATGGATTCCGAGTCCCGTGGTGCCAGGCGCAGAATTCCCGAGGCAGCCGTGCCTGGGGGAGCTCACACGTAGTCACTCAGTCTGTAGCCGCTGTGGCACACGGATGCCAGGGAAGGAGCGTGGTCGCCCTTGGGGACACTCGGTGGCCCGGAGGAGGGAAACGCTGCGGCCCCGGCACGCGGCTGGGACGGCGCCGCGCTGCCCATCCCCAGGCACGACGCGCACAGCAGGGCCCCACCCAGCACGCTCAAGGCCGCGGAGGCAAACCCCAGGTAAAGAGCCTGCCCGATCTCATACTTCACCCCCGCGGGAAGCGTGGGGTCGTAGAAATCCATGACCACGTCGTTGGTGCTCCACGACACCGGCACGAGGCAGAGCAGGCCGGCCACCACGAAGCCGGCGCCGCCGGAGCCCGCCACGGCGGCCTTGGCCGGGCTGCCCTCGGCGCAGCGCGTGCACCTCATGCCGACCACGGCCGCGCCGGCCGCCAGCACGGCCAGCAGGCAGGAGATGACCATCATGGCGCGGGCGGCGCGGAGGTCGGCGGGCAGCGCCAGCTGCGAGCGGTGCGCTTGGCACTGGTAGACGCCGGTGCTGTGCCACACGCACTCCATCCACAGGCCCCTCACGTAGGCCACGGCCGTGATGATGTTGGGGCCCACGTGCGCCGAGCGCCACCAGTGAGGCAGGATGGTGGTAATTAACGTCCCAATTAGGCCCAGCAGGCTCAGGGAGAAGCCGAGCAGCTCCAAGGCCCAGCTGGCCATGGGAATGTTTGGCCCGCCCGGTTCCCGTAATGAGGCGCCTCCGCTTGGGTTCCCTTGGAGGAGGCGAGCTTTCCTTGGGAGAGACGCGGCTGTTTTACTCCGACACCTCCTGCTCCCCTAATAAAAGGGAATTGAGGGAAAAAGGAGTTAATTATTACCCCAAAGCATTGCCTCTCCAGCCAGTGAGGTGCATTTCAAGTGTGGTGAGGGCAATAATTAGCATAGTTATCGCTGTTAATCGTATTTTTGTGGAAGTAATGGGAAAGCAAGCTTCCCTCTTCCCTTGTATAAACAGCCTTGTGCTGCCCGCTGGGAAGAGAACTCAAGACAATTTATGAAATGGGAAAAAAATATTTGAAATGCAAATATTCCTCTTCCCAGCAGGCTCTTCAAAAAAACAAACATGATTTCCTCTATGAGGCAGAGAATTAGGTAGTGTTAACACTTGGAATGAAGGAGATTTATAAAGTAGGGAACTGCAGGTTGCTTTACACGATGAAAACACTCCCAGAAGGTCATAGCAGGACTAGGAAAACAATAAGGGTGTATTTGCTCAAAGTAAGGAGCAAAAAGAGTGATTTAAAACCTGTGGAAGAGGATAACAAATATTGGATTAAAGCTGCTTTCCTGGCTGGTCGGTGTTTCTTGAGGTTGCATTGGAATAAATTAACTCAAAGGGGAATAATTTTAATTAGAGTCTGTGGAGTTTCAGGTCGTGATTTCAGGTTGTGGGTGAAATGTGGAATCAGGGGAACATCCTGGAGCTTCTGTGGGGCAACACGTTCACAGTTTGGTCGTGTATAAATCCAAGCTGAAAAATAAGGAATGGCAACTCTTCCTTCTGTCTAAATCCCAGCCTAAGTGGCCTTTTCCAATGGCTGCCTTGCCAGCTCTGTTATCCATCAGGCATGATGTGTGTGGGCAGAAACCTGATATTTTAATACATAAAATAACCCTTGCGTCACAATCCAACTTGGAATTCAGAAACAGGAACAAATTCAGGCTCCAGCTCTGCCAAGCCCCGTGCACGTGCTGAACTCCTGTTCGGAGGAGAAAGTGGAAGTGTTTGCAGGAGCTGGCCCGAGCAGGAAAAGGGAGGAAAACCATCTGGATGAACTAATCAATGCCATCAGGAAGGCAGAAGGATGCAGAGGGAAAAAAGTGAAAGCTGCTCCACGTTCCCATTTTCTCAGACTTGTCTCAAACAAGTCTGGAGTGCCTGGCGTGACATCAGCACCAGGGTTGGTCTTGGTTGTTGTGGCATTCACTGATCTCTGCCTGACAGCAAAATCGTGGAATTATGGAATGGGTTGGGTTGGAAGGGGCATTAAAGATCAGCCAGTTCCATGGCAGGGACCCCTCCCACTGTCCCAGGCTGCTCCAGCCCCAATGTCCAGCCTGGCCTGGGACACTGCCAGGGATCCAGGGGCAGCCACAGCTGCTCTGGGAATTCCATCCCAGCCCCTCCCAGGGAACAATTCCTGCCCCAAATCCCACCCAGCCCTGCCCTCTGGCACTGGGAGCCATTCCCTGTGTCCTGTGCCTGCATCCCTTGGGAATTGTCTCTCTCCATCCTTCTTGTAGCACAGGTCATCTCTTCCCAAAACAATCCCTTGGACATTGTGAAAAGAAAGGGAAAATGGAAAAGCACAAGGATTTTGTGGCCTGGGCAGGACAACACCACAGGCTGAGGACTCTGTGCTTCTCCACATTCCTTTTATTTGGAGTGTGCCATGGGATGGGGAGGAATGGGATGTTGGATTTGCTGCCTGGAAGGGAAGAGCAAACCAAAGAGCAGCTTTCCTTTAGTGTGCTTGGTTTTAGAAAAGTTTTTCCTCCTGTTGCTGATTCCTGGCCTTTCAGACACTCTTTATGTAACACATAAATGAAAACTCCTGAGTTATGTGAAGGAATTTACCTCATTTGCATATCCTGAGAAAATCACAGAAGGTTTTATATCAGAAATCATCATTCCAGGGGAGGTCAGGCTGCAGATTTCTCTCAGCTATCACAGACAGGACAGGCCATGACTTAGGGCCAAGCACAGCCCAAAGGAGCAAATTGTTACCTCCAGCACTACTGGAGATAATTTATTTCTGTCCAAATCATGAAAAGTCCTCATGTATGTTTGCCTTGTGGGTTATTTGGGTTGGATTCCCATATTAAAGAAAATAAGGCACTATTTTCCCTTTTTATACTATTATTTGTTCTCTGTGAGGTGCATCTGGATCTAAGCACGCCACATATCTCAGGGAAATTACCCTGGGAATATTCCTCCAGGATCAGGGAGATCTCCACAGTAGGACCATGAGGGACCTCAAGACATCTCACAAGACATCAACAACCAAGCTGGACATGGAGCTTGGGTCTCCTGTGTCCTTAATCTCAGCTCCACCTTCCTCATCCCTGTTTTGCCTGGTCTGGGAATCTCCCACTGCCTCATGATGAGCACGACCTGAGCTTATCCTCTCCAATTCCTCATCCCACTCAGGACATGCACACACTGCCCACCGTGCTGAGGAGTGACCCAGCTCACTTTGGGTTGGCAAAGAGGATCCCGAGGCCAGGCACGAGGTTTTCCAGCTGATCCCGGGGAGAGNCTCCCACTGCCTCATGATGAGCACAAGAACAGGAGCTCAAAGGAAAATGTGATTTCCACCAGCAGTCTTGGGAAACGGACCCCCCATTGAATGGAGGTCAAAACACTCTGGGGCTCAGCAGCAGCTATTTTTAGACGTCATTAAGGTGTTATTTTTAAACATTAGCCATTAAAAGCTTTCTAATTTCAGCAGGCAGCGTTAATTAGCCCCGCTTGCTCGGCGTCATGTTTTCCATGTGCCTCCCTCAGCAGTTCCAGCTGCCCCCAGTGCTCAGTAACACTTTCCCTGCTGGGCACCTTCCCCTCCTCGCTGCCAGGCGGTGACAGCAGCAGGAACTCGACACCTTTATCTCCAGGAACATCAGCAGCCTGGTGGAAATGTCTCACTTTACAGCTCAGCCAGGAACATTCAGTGGGATCAGGTGAGTGGTGGCTTGGATGTTCCTTGTGGGCTGAGCCAGTCACATCTCAAATCAAGGATCAGTCCTTTTTTCCCTGCGTGGGTTGTGTTTGTTGATGTTTCTTTTAAAAAATGAGCAAATTTTTCTTTCTGACTTGGGAGTCACCCTTTTCTAGCGGGGAACAAGGGACAGGATGAGAAGAAAAGGCCTCAAGCTGTGTCAAGGGAGGCTCAGGTTGGATATCAGGAAAAATTCCTTCCTGGAAAGGGTGGTCAGGCCTTGGCAGGGGCTGCCC
>VYXF01002656.1:22097-34693 GCA_013397295.1 Polioptila caerulea | reverse complement strand
TACTCGTAAGTGTCCACAAGCACCCAGCAATCAGGCCTTTTAGGGAATGTAAGGTTAAAAACTAATTTTTCTTTTCACTATTTTTTTCCTTCAGGCATTTAGAATTACAGAGAATCTTCTAGGAACATCAAAAATAGGCGTTCCAGAGCTTGCAGCTGGGATCAAAGCCTTCTGGAGAATTTGTTCACAAATCATCTAATCTCTACCAAAAACACTGGTCAACTCAGGCATTTGAGAAAACATCACCTAGGCTTTCCTTATGAATAAATATACAATATAATCTAGTTCCATTCCAAACAAAACATTGAAAATTATTCATTTTTTCACTAACTTAGAGAGGAAAAATTCTATCACCTATTTGGACATCCCACTCCAATTCTGTTCTTGGCAATTTCCACTGTGTTTCCTGGGAGGTACTGAAGTGAGAACCTAGGACTGCAATTTTACTCCTCTGTAAAAAAATTGTAAGAAAGTCCTGCCCCACTGCTATCCTACCAAATGCTGAGTTATGCCTCAAAGATTTTGCTTCCTAAGTTACCAAGACACTCCTTTTCCTATCTCTTGTACTTTGTGTAAATGAATCTACAGTATGACAAATATCCCTAAAGAAAAAAAATCAATAAAAGGTCTCTCCTCAAATTATACTTATTCCATAATTTAATTTGGTTTTAATACACAGTCATAGACAAAAGCAGAATATATCTCTCTGAGAAAAAAAGTTAAGGTGGATTTTATTGTCAAACATCCCTCTGGCACCAGTATGAGGAGAAGTGTCTCTACTATAAAAATCAAATTATCCATGAACTTCACTTGAATTTCAGTAAGATGAATTGCTTCCCTGAAGAGAAAAGGCAGACTCAGGAACCTCATGAGGAAATATTTTTTTTATTTCATTTTTCAGACAAAAGAAGCTCTGTGATAACACAGGTAAGGATGACGATTTATTATTCTGCATCAAACTCAACAATTATTACAGTCACTAATTTCTAAATTCATAAAGAAGGGGAAAAAAGCTGAAAACCCATAAATCAGATTGTTTCGAAGGCTTGTTCTGGTACTCATTAGTCTCTTGCAGCTCCCTCTAGAAAAACTGTTTAAATTCTGTTTCATAATTCTGACAGCAAAAACATTCCCCTCATGATGACAGTCACAAACAATTATGCTTAATAATGCTTTTTTTGCTTTGTCACGGTATAAGTAATGCTTGTTACTCTTGTTTTCTAAGCCCTGCACTTGAATGCACATCCTCATTTATATGGTTGTAAACACATTTGTGAACTGCAGCTTTCATTCCCACACTTAGTAGACTGGAAAATGTAAGAAAAAAAAAAATGTCAGAATAACCTACAAAAAAAAAAATCTTCAGCTTAATTTAAAGCTCTATCAACAGTCAGAGGGAGAATGGCATAGCAACTAAAGATTCTAAAACTTCTGATTCACTTAAAACACAATAAAAGCAAGATCCTTGTGGAAAAAAATACACATGTACAAACGCAGAAAATAAGAAAGAAATTTTGATTTTGAGAGAGATGAGCTTAAGTAACAGTAGAAAGCATAATAATTTTATGTAAATGCTTTGTAGCTCAATGTCTGAGGAAATGGCTATGGCATCTTATATCCTATTTCTTTTAAGGAAAAAAAAATATGGGACATGCCTTCTTTTTCACTGTTCTGTTTGCAAACAAAAACAATTAAGAATAAAGGTAATATATTCAGACTCAAATGGAAAAAGATTTTGATTCAATCAGTATTTTCAAGGACAAAACAATGACTCTTGTAGCAGCTGGATTCATATAGCAATGGAGTTGCTACACCAAAACTGCAACAGAGACAGGGACTTGTTCCTCCTGGCACAAAGCAAAATTCTCTCCTGCCCTCTTGGTTTTTGTCCTCTGAGACATAATGACACACCTTTAAAAAAAGAGAAACAAAACAAAAAACCCTAAAACAACAACAAAAACAGCAAAATAAATAAACAAAACCCCAGACAGGTGAAAACTGTATGTTAAAGGTGGAAACTTCCTGTCAAGGAGGTGATTTTTCCCATTAAACTGTCAGAAAAAGACAAGGACATGCTTGTTTCCAATCTGTCTGAATGCTTCTTCAGAAAGATGAAACTGATGATACGGTTCTGGGGTTCCACAGCATCAGGAGTAAACATTTCAGAATTCATATCCCAAATCCAAGACAAGCAATATCAACAATCTCCTTTCCTATCCCCTTCTGGTGAGATGAGCAGATCAGACTGGCACAGCTTTCATGGCACTGATTAGCTCTCACCAGTCTCTTATACTGCCTCTGCTGCTCTAAAAAGGATGTCTGTGAACCATCTGTTATCCCTTCTTATATTCTGTTTATTCCTTCATTCCTTGTTATTGAGAGGAGTGTTTCATCAATCTAAGTAGGAAGGGAAAAGTAAGCAGTTTGCATACTCAACTCAAGCAGTAAAAACATTAATGAGCTCCAAGTTATGTGCCACCATTGACAGAAATCATATTGATTGCCACTATGTGTCCATCCCATAAAAAAAAGACCAGACTGCTTTGGAATTAATTCACTTTTATGAAGGGATATTTTTGGCACACACAGCACAAATTTCCTGTGACCTAATATACTGTAGAGATATTACCCTGTTACCTACATGAAGAACCTTTCATTTGTATCCTGATGCTTCCAGGGCTCCATATAGTATGGCATTAAATATTGCAGAGATTTCACATAGAGGCAAATGAAACTTCAATCAGAGGTGAATGAAACCTCATTCACACCAATACACTGAGTCAGTTACCACCATATCATCAGGCTCCATCCCCTTCACACCCTGATGAGGGAAGTAGGGCTTTGGGGCTTTTTTCCCTCCACTTACCCTTCCAATTCTAAACAAAATTAACAAAGAAAAGCTTTCCATAAAATCCCATATTCAGAAATCTTACTATCTTACTCCAAGCAAAGTTTCAGTCCACGAGAAAAGAAATTCAGTAAGACCAAAAGCATTTGGATATACTACAGAGACCATCTTAAAAGGACTCAAATACCACACCAGCAATGACAAATACAAAACTTTTAACAAGAGCATAAAAAATAAGTCACATGTTTGCATTTAGGGTGTGACAATGTCATAACTTCATTTTGGCTCTAGAACAGTAACATAGCTTCTGTTTCAGAGGTTTTAAAACAAATAAGAAAGACAAGGGACAGTATAAGTGAATATGAATGAAGAGGGAGCAAGTGAATATCATATTTTAATCAGAATTGCACACTGTTAATGCAATAAATCTTTTCATGGTGCAAATCCTTTAAATATGTATATTTACACCTTAAAAGTTTTAATGTAATTCTACATAAAAGAGAAATTTTTCATTTTCTATTTCCCACTGTCTAAAAGCCATCTGCAATCACTTACTACATATAATCCCAGGAAAATCAACAAGATCCCACAGAAAAGACAATGCAGTTGTGAAACTGCAAATATTTACCCAAAATAAAAACTTCCTGGCTTGATTCCAGCCATTGGATTTAGCATCTCTGAAGGCTGTGAGTAAAAATACATTGTTATTTTCCAGTTTCCTTGCATCATGGTGTAATGCCAGGAAAAAAGCTCTCGAAGTGAGGAAACAGGCTAAGCAGGATTCTAACAATGGGTGTTGGGATTTGTACAATCCAGACTCTTATAACATAAATACACAATTTTAAAAGAAGAAATAAAAAAGCTGCAGTGTTCTCTAATGCAACTCAGCACTCCATTCTGTAGGCAGATACACTCCAGTGAATCCAGCACCTTGGCTTTATAGCATCTGATATACGAGCATTTGATTACTAATAGACATAAAATACCCCATTAAAAAAAAATACTGTGGGAGAGGCATATGTATTTACCAAAACAACAAAGAATTATTGCTCCACTGCAATACAGAGGGTTTCTCCAGAGCCACTGAGACCTCAAACACATTGTCAAGGAGTTCCAGACATATTTATATGTCTGTGTGGTGAGGCCACGGTATCTTTGGATTTCAAATAATTTTTTCCCTCACCCAGAACTGAGTAATGATTTTTCATAGTTTCAAAACTGCCAAAACCATTTTTAACAAAAATTTAATATGAATACATAAATACTATTATGTGAGGAGTAATAAATAAACTATTATTATGTGAAGAATCATAACTGGTTTTTATTAAGGATTATTACTTTTGTGAAGACTGAAATATTCTACTTGTCTCAATTATTATTTCTCTTTGTTCACATTCGATATGCCTGGAAATATCTTATGCCCTGTGCAAAAGATGCTGAGCACTTCTGAAATCAAACCATTTATTTCAGTAACTGATGCCCACATACTGCATAACTTAACAGACATAACTGCATAACTTAACTGTTTCTTTTACATGAAACTCTTGAAATATTACAAAGCTATTGGAAAAATCCTGAGAATTGCAGGAATAATCTAGATAGAGGGGTTGAAGGTTACCAAGAACAGATCTAGAGTGCCTAATTTTGGTAACATTCTCATAGGCTGAAAACTTGTCCGATATTATCTCTTTGTCTTCCCCGTTTCTCTCATCAGAATTTAAATCCCATTCAGGACATTATACTTGGAATTTACACATAACAGCATATGTATAACTCACTGCTACACCTGATGAAAATTAAAGCTGAATGCAATTTTTCACTGAAGTATGTGGATTCAGGTTTGAAGCATTTTTGATTCTGTATGGGATTTAACTCAGCTGATTGAATATGTTTGAAGAACAAACTATACTCCGTTTACAACACAATTTTCAGCACTTCAGCATTTCTGTGGTAAAAATTAAAATCTGTCTTTAGTTTCTGAAAACACCAATTTTTTTTGTAATATCCAAATAGAATTAATAATATTTTGGAGTTCAATATAATATTTCCTTGAACTAGTGGAATTTTTTTCTAAAAATATTAAATGATTTTTTTTTCCAGAATACCTGTATGTGGTAAATGCAAAACTCATTTCTCTTTAATTTATTTTTCCTAAAACTAAGAAAATCATTATTATACTTTAGATTGAATCCTGTTTTTTTGGAAGGCAACAACACAATAACAACACAATATTTTTGAAAAATCAGTACATGAACTTCAGTTTTCCCTTCTACCACCAAAATTTTAAAGAAACATAATCTGGAATTTTCTTTGCATTACTAGGTTGTTTTATCTTGGAATTTTGAATTTCAGGAATAGTACACAACATGATAGTGTAGCAAAAGATGCTACAGATCAGTCTGGTGGTTCTGTCATCATTTCATTTAGGTCTCTGCCTTTCATTATGACTCTATTGAAACCAAACCTGAAAACTGCTAGAAGAGTTTTTAAAAGTATTTTCTAAAGGAGCTTTCTTCCAAAAGATTAAAAAGTAAGAAAAATGTACTACAAACTCACACCATATTTTTGTCAAAAATGTTTTCTTGGCACCATTCCCACCAGTACTTGCTTAACCCAGGGACATGAAGAAAAGCAACATAAATCCACCTTGCAGGTGACAGACAGTGCCATGGGCCATTGCATTTCATAACTCTGCCAAATGATTTGATGTAGCTTGATGAAGTTACTGCATGTGTAATTATAAACTTCCCAGGTAAAAACTAAATTCAGTATCTCAGTCTCAAAATCAAATTTGTATATGTCCAAAAATCTGGAAATTATTGGAAGAAAATTGGAAGAAACTCACTAATCTCACTAAGCATTTCTTAGCTGACAAGTTCTGAGAATAAATCTCTGCACAAAATGGTATTTTTTTGAACATTTATTACACCAATGAAAAGTCTAAACAGTATCTTCCAAAGAACTGTCATGAAATAAATGTAATCGGACACAAAATAATGGTTCCATCTTTCCTTTACAATCCTGATTATTCTCTTATTTCCTCACCATCTCCTACACTAAGGCAGATGCTGTGAATGAAAACCAAGACTGGCTGGGCTGAGCAGTCCCTGAGCAGCCTTAACAAGGTTGTATTCAGCTGTCATGAGATGTACCTTCCACTTCAAGTTTTAGCTTTGGGTGTTTCTCTGTAGTATAAGATGACTTCAGGAGAAAAAGTTGCCTGTATGAATGGAGAATGAAACATCAGGTCCCACAATTTCAGCACAGAATCAGAAATCATCATGCTAGTACAGCTTCTCTCCCAATACCATCAGTATCAGTTTTCACTTAGCTTTGGGAGGAGCATGATTTAGTAGTAGCAGTAAGACAAGTGGCAATGGTTTTAAACAAAGAGTTTCAGACTAAATATGAGAAAGAAAAATTTTACAAAAAGGCAGGTGAAATATTGACACAGGTGACCCAGAGAACTGGTCCCTTCCCTGGAAACGTGCAAGGTCAGTTTGGATGAAGCTCTGAGAAACCTGATCTAGGTGAAGATGTCCCAGGTCATGGCAGGGGGGTTAGACTAAAAGACTTTTAAAGGTCCCTCCCAACTCAAGCCATTCTGTGATTCTGTATTTGGACACTGACCTGGGTACAGGTAAAAACATACTTATCACACCTGATGTGTAAGGTTAAAAGAAGCTTTCATAACTGACTATATAACTACAAAACCTTCCAACTTTTTGTTAGCTTTTCATACCAGGCACCTTAGCTGGGAACATGGGGACCAGAGCCTGTAACTCTTGGTTTCTGCTGAAAATTGTCCTTGTCTGGAATTCCTTGAATGATGTTTCAAATCCACTTTTTGTTCAGATGTTGAATTGTATGAGATTCAGTTTAGAACCAATTATTATTGGATCACCCTGGATTCACCAAGCTGTTACAATTGAGAGACTCAGGTAAGTTCTGTTACTATCAGGTAACAGGCTCACCCCTCACACAGACTTCACAGACAGGGACACAGAAGATCAGCAGGGACCTGATTTCCACATCCACCAGTTCTTGCAGATATCCCTGGGGCAGAAAGCATCCCAACTCATCAGTCTTTGAGATGCTTTGTGACATTACCTATTTTTCATTTCTTCAGCCTGCTCTTTTCAAAGGAATGATTTCTTCATCCAAACCTGTAGGTACTCAGAGATATCACATACTTCCATGGCAGTGGCCTTTCAAACAATATTCCTTTTCTATATCACTGTTTCATTACATGTTAAAAAAAATATAAACAACTAAACTTCTCATCTAATAAAAACAGGGGTCAGAGCCAGTTGTGACATTAAATTTCAACTTCCGACCCAAATTTTCTGAACTAAATTTTCATAGGGAAACAATATCTAGTTAAACATGCTTCTTCAAGTGGACTTATTTTTTCTTTTCCAAATTCTCCCCTCCTAATCCTGTCATCACAGAACTGTAAAAATAGTAATTTTCTCTTCACATCAACCACATTACAGTGATATCACTTACACTGTTCCCCTAAGTCTGAAGTTGATGAAGATTTCTTGAGTTTTCCACATCATACAAATAATTTGGATATTGGAAATACTCTTAAATCCTAAGATGCAATATAGCGGAATATATGTATATATTTTATAAGTATGTGAATAATTCACTTTAATGGGTTTTTTAGCATCTTTTACATGTCTTTATTCCATGTTAGAAACCCCTGGTTTAAGTCTCAAATACCAAATAAAGGTTTTAAAAATATATCAAAATTTTGCTTTCAAAGTTAAAAAAAATTGTTGAAGGCAACAACTCTACCATAATTTAATTTTTCTTTGCAGTAAGTTGAACCTCAGAAAAAAAGTTCCAGCTAAAAGCTGGTGTCCAGGTCTGTTCTCATTACTGAGTCCCTGCCTCCCAGTATAAAAGCAAGAGCCTAGTTCTGACAGTTCCCTCTTGCCCACACCAGTTTCTACACACCTCAATTTCCCCAAAATTAAATCTCAAACCAGCAGCTTCTGTCATAGGTGAGATCCTCTATAGTGACAGAAAGCTGTGTGTTTGATTTGCTTTCTACAGATGTCCACATCTTTTATCATGCCTGATAACTCATAAAAAATATATTCATCATATATCATTTTTGAGGTTCTGCAACACAGACTTCTTCCTTGGCACTTTGTGGGATAAATGGTTACTAATGACTTGACAAATTGAGGCAATTTTACCAAAGCAAGGAGAAACGTATGGCCTACAACAGTATCTCCATTTTCACCCCTGCTGATTTTGAAAGTCCACAAAAGGTAATTTTGTGCCATGTAACAATACTGCATTTCTGCATTTATCATTCACAATTGCACTTGGAATTGTTGAAGCTCATCCTTCACCCACCTCAAGTCAACTGAAGTTTTGCTGCTGAAGTCAGCTGGTAGGGATTCAGACATAACTTGAAAATACCTTGCCACGTGGGGGTAGGCAGGGGGTGAGCTCTGGCATGTATTCTCCCACATTTCCTACTCACAACACTAACATGGAAAATGTCTTCTGAAACAGTATCAGATCCCCTCTACCTTTAGTCCATCTGATATAAAAACAAGCAAATTGAACTTTTCAGCATATTTTTACATTTTTTGCAAGGGAATAGAAGGGTTTTATTTCTAAAAGTAAAGAAAATGCACTTAACATGAAACTTAACTGTCAAGTAAATCACTGTAAATTTCTGGCTCAGGCTCAAACACTTGAAACAGAGAGCTTTATAAGCAAGCTTTTGTTTTAAACAAGTATTACAAATATGAAAAGTGAAGGATTCTTCGATACATCACTGGAGCATTTACACAGCACTGGCCTAACACCTGTAAAGCTCCATTTTCTCTTCATATTCCTGCTGTCTTCTCTTCGGTACAATTCATTGGCTGAAAAATTAATGAATATATTACAGACTTTCTTATAGATGTTTAACCTCAACATCAAAATCTCAGTGATGCCAAACTCAGGACTCCAACAAAGCCTCCTCTACCATCTCCATGCTTTGGAGTGCATTTACACTTCTAAGCATCTTGTTTTTCACAGGAATCCTGCACCAGTTTTGCTCAGACACATCACTATGCACAGGGTACAATGTAAAGGAAGGAAGAAAGAGTCCCATGATTGTCAGTGATACTGGCACAGGTTGCCCAGAGAAGTTTGGGATACCGTGTCCCTGGAAGTATTCAGGCCAGGCTGGATAAGCATTGAGCAACCTGGTCTGGTAGAAGATGTCCCTGTCTGTGGCTGGAGGGTCAGAACTAGATGGTTTTTAAGGTGCCTTTCAGGCCAAACTGCTCTAGGCTCATATACAAGAAGAAGATAAACACAGTTTTTGTTTCCATAGAATTACCCAGCAGGCCAGCAATAAAGACAGGAAGAAAATCCTCCACTTATATCTGTTTCACATATCTGGAAACAAGAGAGGAATTCAGAGTCATAGGACAACTGTAAACTATGTGCCTGTGAATGTATGCAGAGATAATTATCTCCAGCCAAAACTCTTTCAGATAAATTTTTCTTTGCTTTTGCTATTAGCTTCTTCTCTGGTTGACCTCCCTGAAGACCAAAACAGGGGAGAAAATGTTATCGATCTTGTCACAGTTGCTACATTTCGCAGAAATTTTAATTTTGAAGATCCATAACATCTCTCCTTTAAGGAACCTCCTGGTGGTTCTGTGCCATCCCACAAATAACAGCTGGAAATAGCAAATACTTGAGTCTGCTGTATCTCAATGAGGCACAGGAGTAAAGGTACTAAACATGTAACAGTACATGTCTAATTCACAGGTTTCCTTTTGACAGCATGTTTAGCAAAGCAGGTAATCAATACTTGTATTAGTAAAAATTATTTTAAAGAAGTCTAGTTAAGGTTTTCTTTGGATTATCCCAGATGTCTTTACTACTCCGTTTCCCTGAATAAAAAATCAAACTTCCTACCACAGAGACTACATCTGCCAGTGGTGACAAGGACAAATATCTTTTCCGGGACTGTGTAGCATTTTGAAACTCAAAGGAATTTTAATAAGCAAGAGGCAAATTCCTCTAATGAGAAAAGAAGAAAATCCTTCTGAGCAGGAGTACATTCTTCAATTTATTATGAAACTTCTTCACAGATATGTCAACTCTCACAGTTGTCTTGATCCTCATGAATTTATTGAAAATGTCTAAAATTTTATATGCAAAGATCATGAGATCTATGCCACATATTTAGACGAAGATTTTTTTTTTGTCATCTTTTCTCTTATGCCAATTATTTAGTACAATTTAAATTGTTTTAAATTAATTTAATTTATAATTTAACCTTTTACAATATTAAAAAGTAGTTTTGCCTTATAGAGGCTTTCCCCCCACAACTGTTCCTGTTATTTTGATGAAAAAGAATACTTTAGAAGCAGAACTTCAGAGCTGGCCACACGAAAGAAAAGGCAGTTTACATGCTCTGAAGTTGGTAATGATAAAAAAATTTTAAGACACGCTTCCGAGAAATGAGAAGCGTAATCCAGATTTAGTTGCTTAAATAAAGAGGATTTTAACTGTCAGAACTGCTATGCAGGACAGTATAATTTCTATTCTGAAGTCACTCAGCTGTCTATATATACTAAGCTGATTTTCTCCACTGCTCGAATCCTGTCTTATCTGCTCCTTATGGCAAAAGCACATTACATCTTCTCTGAGAATAAGAGAAGCCCTTCGCTGAGCCACCTCATCATTTCCTAAGCTCGGTATTTCCATTAACTGGTGGACTTTATTTCAGCCAGAAAGATCTCTGCAAACATTTTACGTTTTGCCATCTTGCTTCATAAAGTAAAGAACTGGTTCACTGAGATGCCTCTTTGGAATGAGACGCCAGGTGTGTCACTGTAACATCTTCTACAATAGTAGCTCCTTCACTCTGAGGGTAATTGCTGTTGGGGCACCAAACATAGGAAGCCTGGACTCACCAGGAAAGCATGAGATGTGGCAAGAATTGCAGACAATCATCAACAGCAAATTAGACCTATACAAACAACTTGAAAATGTAGGATCTGTAAATAAATCTGCTTGTCCAAATACAAGAAGGTAAGAATAGGGATTAATATTTTGACTAAGTGAAACAAATGAAAGAAATACACACAGCATTATGGTAAATACAATAATCTCCCTTTTTAAACATGATAAAATCATTGAATCATTACAGCTGGAAAAGACTGCTAAGACCATCAAGTCCAACCATTAACCCAACACTGTCAGACCCAAAACTAAACCATGTCCATAAGCAGCACATCTATAGGTTTTTTGAACAGTTCCAGAGATAAAGATTCCACCATATCCTTGGGCAACTTGTGCCAATGCCTGACCACCCTTTCCATAAGGAAATTTTTAATAACATCCTGACCTCACCTGGAGCAATTTGTAGGTATTTCCTCTGGCCTAATCGCTTTGTTAGCTGGTAGAAAAGACACCTCCCTGCCTACAACCTCCTTTCAGGGTGTTGCATAGAATAATAAGATTCCCTCTAAGCCTCTTTTTCTACAGGTTAACAACACCTGCTCTCTGGGCCACTCCTCATTTGATGAAGCTTTTCAAGTTATCTTATGGAATCCCAGTCCCATTAGCAAGGTAATTTCTGTTATGGGGTGTTCAGAGATGATATGAAGGAGAAAAGGGGTCTGTTATGGTGGGTATCACTTTGATCTTTTATTCCTTAAATACAGCACGCTGGTTTAAAGGCATTTGCTTATAGGTAACCCTGCAGTAATCCAGCTTTGCTATTATACAATGAGCTACTCAATATTTTTCTCAGGATTGGACAATGAGTATCTACATCAATATTTACTGTGGATCAAAGCATCATCAAGTAGGGATTTAAAGACTAAAGTAGTTGCTGTATGATTAATATAGACTCCTTGCATTGGTGATTAAGGACTCATTTAAATAAATTAATTCCCTTAATTCTTTCAAGTTAAGAAGATGCAGAACTCCCAGAGAAGATTTTACACATCTTTAACTATCTAATCTATATTAAAATAAGCAATTGGTTTCATTTACTCTTTTAAAGTATATATTTATTTCTTATTTTTAGTTACAGTAATTAAAGCTGTCAATATTTTTTACATTAAACACATTAAGGTTTTAAAAACTCCTCCTCCCAAAGAAAACAAAATCCAAAGTTCCCCCCCCCCAAGAAAAAACCCAACATAACCCCTTCCCATAAATCAAAGCTTCCCTGCTGTGGAAAGTTTTATTCTTTGGGGGTTTTGTTTGGGTTTTTGTTTGTTTGTTTTAAATACACACTATCCATACTTTATCAAGAACTCTAACTCCAAACAATTTTGCTTTTAAAAGGAAGTAATTTTTTATTTTCCACTGGTATAGGAAGTTGATACTTGCGTTCCATTGCAGTGAAAGTAGAAACATCACATTTTATGTCAGAGAAGTGTACACAACACTTCTTTTTTCTTATAAAAGGCAAACTCTACAGAAGTAACATGGCATGGATTTCTTTCCTATGCATCATATTTTCTTGTGGAACCATGTCACTCCCCTTGGCCAAGTCAAGTCTATAAGTGCATGCTAAGGGATGCCAGGCTGATGAGAGGGCTGCCATCCACAATGTTTATATTTTAGAGAATTAACCCAGCTGAGCTACAGCCTGGTACAGATGGCCCATTTTTGCAGGGGCACGCAGGGGTGCTCTGAGATACAGACCATAGCACAGCAATAAGGACAAATATGACATTGCCTTCTGTCCTTGTTTAGG
>VYXF01002656.1:4933-21836 GCA_013397295.1 Polioptila caerulea | reverse complement strand
CCTTCGCTCTCAGATCCAGTTTTAAAGGTGCAAAACTTATTTCTGAGCTAAACAGACGAATGGGGATACAATTCAGCATCAACCCAGGACACCTTCAAAAGCACTTACCTGGTCCAATCTAAACCACACTTATTGGTTTCCAGTGTTTTCCATTGCATCTGATTAAATGTCCTCGTACAGAGCAGTTGCTTTCAGTAAACTCACTGAACTACACCCCTTACAGGATCACGGCAGTACAACCATTTTGCATTTCAGTGTCACATCTGACACTCTGTTAAAATTCTACAAAAAGTTTCAGATATAGGGACTGTCAAAACACTGCACTTTTTCCGACTAAGGGGAAAAGTCTGTTATATGCTTTTCAGAACTACTGTAATTCTAAAAATTTTTCATTCACTCAATACACAAAACAGTTGAAAGAAAGATTTTAGTGACATCTTCCATTGATCTTAACAACTGAAAAAAAATATACCTTGTCATTTTCACATCTGTGACTAATAGTCCTGTGCAAGCTCATGCTTCTTTATTTACCTATATCAATGATCAATATGTACTAGCAAATGCCTTAATTTTGAGAACAAAGACATAGTGCTGGAGCAAAGAATGAGAAGTGCATCATGACCTGACCACGTGTTTGAGATATTCTCCAGGAGAGAAGATTCTTTAGAAGATGTGGAACCACAAAAGCAAAATCTGGGAAATGGGATGTCCCCAAATGACCATCAAAGAACCTCAAAAGACCCCTACTCATATTGAAATAAGTCCATGGAAATAATTAACATGTATGCAGGAAATGTTATAGAAATGTAGTGAATGAGTTTTATGAACATAACCTGGTCTATTAGGCTGCTGAGTGCACATTTTTGTGGAGTGATTCCCCATGTACTCAGTGTGTTAAATAAAGCAATGTTTGCCTTCTAACCTAACAAGGTGGTTGGAGAGTTTATTTCCGGGCTTTGGGTGACACCTNTAAGTCCATGGAAATAATTAGCATGTATGCATGTATTCAGGAAATGTTATAGAAATGTAGTGAATGAGTTTTATGAACATAACCTGGTCTATTAGGCTGCTGAGTGCACATTTTTGTGGAGTGATTCCCCATGTACTCAGTGTGTTAAATAAAGCAATGTTTGCCTTCTAACCTAACAAGGTGGTTGGAGAGTTTATTTCCGGGCTTTGGGTGACACCTCTAACCACTGTTTGTTGAAACAACGTTTCAAAAGCACAGCAAGGTGTGATTGTCTGTGGAAAAGCAGCTGCAAATTATTATCCAGTGCATTACACAGCATTGACAGGACTCCAGCCTGTGTAATTCCCACTCATCTGTTTTCACATATGTTTCACATCACATAAGTTACGTATAACATTCCCTCAGCTGCAAATAGCATTATAAAATCTTCTAACAGACCTCTGGTCAACAGAATGACCATTTCAGCTCCAAGCCAAGTCAATATATTAACTACCAGCACCACCTATGTCAGACACACTCCTCTCCTTTTCTGGATCAGTATCACCTAAGCTGCTCCTCTGACACATTTTATATCAAATCTACTACATATGCTCACAAAAAGGACACTTTAACTAGGTGCAGAGGAATTTTCCCTGTAAAAAACTTATTCTAAAATTATGTCAAGACACCAAGAACTGGTCAAATTATTTGACAAATTACTTCATAATGATTTTTTTTTCATTGAAAAGCAAATAAAAAACCTCACAAAAAAATATAAACTGCGAACAATTTGTAAACAGATAGAAGACTATAAATATATATGCTCACTCCTGCTGGAAATACAACAAGGACCCTTTCTTCATGAGCTTGTGGCTTTCCTTAACATTTACAACTCTAGCACATTTTCTATAACTAGTTTTACCTCATCATTGTAAGTCAAATTTGAAATAAGAATAAGAGTGATGAAATAAAGGAACATTTGAGAGAGAAAATGAAAAAGTCACCAGTATTAATAAAGTTATGAGATTTTTGAATATTCATAAATACTTTTGCAACATTTTGCCATAAACAGACCTTGACTTGTCTCTATTTATCAGAGAGCTCCAATTCATAAAATGCTTTTAATTTCTGTAATTCAGTGTTCCAAGAATGTCTAAACAGAATAATTTGTGCCTAATTAAAATTTAACATATCAGCAAAATTACAAAAATATTACTTAATTTAGATAGTGCTGGGACAGAAACCTAAGCTTGAAAATACTATTTGGTTCTTCAAAATGCCAGATGTTCACAATTTCTCACAGAAAAGTATTTCTTTTTTCCCTAAAAAATACTCCTTTGAGACAGAACAAATTATAAACTGGCTCTGAACTATTTCTTTCATAAGGGTTTCATCCTCAAGACACTTTCTTTGGGGAACTGCTTCAGTTTGCTTTCAACAGTTTTCTCTCACAGTAATAACAGAAATAAATGTAGGATGCAAAAGTTTGGTTAAAAGCCAAGACAGCTCATCCCAGCTGTACAGTACAAGGAAACTAGTCCAGCCACCTCCATTTGCTGATGTTTCACCCACTTTATACCTGTTGTGCAAGAAGTTAATCATCATGTTACAAATTTTATTTTAAAAAGATAGGGGACAGTAGTATTTGGTTATTTCTGCAACCAAATATGCTCTTTTATAGAAAGAGGATAAAATCCCAGAAAGAGAAAAGTATATCATGTTCTTCTTCTGACTGTAACAGCATGTTTAACTGAATTTCAGTAATTTCCAAGCAAAGAAGTCTGACATTTATGCTTAGCACAGTGTATTTCAAAATAAACATGAATAAAGATTAGGTTACTATGAGGATCTCTCCATTAGCTGCTCTTCAGTAAGAAGAATTTCAAGAGAACAAGAACTAATGCCAGTTTCTCAAAAAGGTTGTTATAATCCAATATGGTTCACCTAAGTTAAGTCTGTTTACTGAAATATCTCCAGAATCCCGAATGTACCTATCTGCATTTCAGATTTTTCCAAACATGCAAGGTGTGGTAATGTATTGTAACCTAAAATCTCAAAGTCATTTTATTCAGAGTTTTCAGCTTGAAATATGGTCACTAACACACCCATTCTCATTTTTTACATCTGGATTTTGTAAAATCTAGAGTTTAACAACAGTTTGTATGTTGTAATTTTTAAATAAGCAAAGGAGTTTGTATTGGTCTTTCTTATCTCGAGTAGTCTAGCAACATATTTGAAATAGTGCCCATGACTGTGTATAGGGAGTAAGCACATATGACAAGTTCTTTTTCTGATCTAAACCCCATTATTTTAAAAAACCCCACGCCATGTAGGACATCTCTATTTTCACTTGTCTTGCAATGAGGATACATTAAAGTTTGATACTAAACCTAACCAAAAATTAAAAAGAGTTTCAGAGAATGAATTCAGCTTATTCTTTACATTTTCTAGCCTTTTCTTGTATACATAAACAGTATCTGCCTACCTGCTTGATAGCTGTTATCATAAAACAGATAATTTAGCTCAGCACTCCTATTCCAAAAGGAAATGTACAAGCATTTAATGAAATCATCACAACCAGATCTGTGTTTAGTATGAGTATTTTCCAATAATTCCTCTGCTTGATATGTCAAATGAGAATAAGTAGATGTGTTCCATCCTCCAAATTTACAGCTACAAAAGCAGAATTGGTCCTTCCCCCATATGAGAAAACTAAAAACTATTACTTCTTTGAGCTTTGATAGTGATGCTGTGACAAAACAAATACTGAATGGTAGCATCCTGAATATTATTCACAGCAAGAGTAATGGGTTTTGCCATGATAATGCACATTACACATTAGTGTGAGGCAGTAACACCAAGGAAGTGGAAGGAAATCTATGGAGAATTCCTGCTCAGCAAAGTTCCAGTTTATCCTTTCTAGATCCTCCTGTTTGACCTTGCCCTTCAGACTTTGTGAAGGTTTTGCTCAAGCTGTAAAGGAAAAACAAGAATATTTCTTCACTGTTCGTGCATACTGGACTCATCTCTGTGTTGCAATTAAACAGCCTTTCTGAAGCTATAGAATCACAGATCACTCAGGGTATAAAAGGCCTCCAAGATCATGAAATCCACTCTTCAACCAAATACCACCATATCCACAAAACCATATCACGAAGTGCCACATCAACTTTTTTTTTTTACAATTCTAGGGATGATTCAAACCTTTACCAGTCCCCTAAAGGGCTTGTTCCAATGCTTAATCAAGGCTTCAAGTGACGACATTTTTCCTAAGTCCTTTCTTCGTACACATCTGGTTTTAGCCTTCCCTCCAAAGCCACTCTAGCCCATACAAACTCGTTACATCCCTCCCTGGTCAATTCACAAATAAGTTCAGGCTGACTTCCATCCTGAGTCTGAAGTTTCAGTAAAATCTCTCCTCCCATAGCTAAGAAATTTGCAAAAAGATTAAAATAATATTGAACTACAGCTACTAAAGAAGTACATGGTTATTTTAGTACAGATCCCCCCCAAAACTAGAGTCCAGTCTGTTGTGCACTATAGAACAAAAGCCAGTCTTGACACTGCTGTCTCATTTTCCTCTTCCCTCTAGAGCAGGTGGAGATAGGAGCTCTCTCAGCAGAAAAATGAGGTTCAAACACCCAAACTGAATCCATACAGATGCTGCCCCTCAGCTACCACTCAATTGCAGAGTCAGTTAAAAATCCACAGGACCTAATTTTTCCATATTAAGAGTCTTCATGCAGGTAACGTTCTGCTTAAAGTGTTTCCAAGAGCTACACAGGCCCTGACAGTGCCCATCAGGAATTGTCTGGGTTTCTAAATTCAGCTCTAGCCACACCAGTCTCTCTGGAACACGCTTCTTTTTCAGGACCTGTATTTGCAAAATGCTTGCAGTATCTGGTGGAAGAGTGCCAGAAAAAGAGGAGACAGTGGTGCTGTTCTGTCCTATCTTCTTGTCCATTTTATTGCAAGTGCTAAACTAGTGACAGAATATATGGCAGAGGAGCTCAATGTCATCCTTCCTCTTATTGAAGCTGCCACCTACCACAGGAAATGTTTATGAACCTCCAGATATAGGACAGTCTGAGGTCAGAAAGGCAGTGGTTTCAATCTTTTCTACCAAAGCTAAACCACTTCAAAGGGATGAATTAAATATTTACTGAGCCAAGAAAAGGAGAAAAAGGATTCATAGACCACTGCTTTGAGTCAGATTCTTTGCCAGAGGAACAGCTTTCTATGCTGCTCTCCTGACTCCTTAATTCAAAGAAAGTGTTGAACAGCACAGACGAGGGGATGGATGCCTCCTTATCTCCCAGCTAACCACAGAGTCACTGGGCTTAGACTCTTCTCAGCTCCATTTTCTACACCAATCAATATTTAACCCTTCTTCACTAAGAGAATCAGGTTAAGGACGCTGGAGCTCTTTCTATTTAGGAGGCTTTACTGATGCTTCAGTGTATAATATCCTCATGTCCAAAAACGCAAAAAAATTTCAAAGCCAAAGTTAAGCAAGCAAAACACCCCAGACAAACTGAATGAAAAACTGACATATGCGGTCACAGTGCAAATTAGCAGAAAAGTATCTTTTTTTACCCCAAATGTTAAAAAGTTATCAGCAAGTCTGGAAAGTGATTGGTTATTATCCCATTACTTATAAGCAATGGATGACCACGACACAATTTTTTATGAAGTGATATAGAGAAATAACAGTTTTCTACAAATATTAGGTTAGCTGTGACACACATACATATGGTCTATCAGAAAAGCCCTCTTGCAGTAATGAACCATGAGCCATACATTCACAGCAGGAACAGTCACATTTAAATTCACTTGGCTAATAAAGAGGGAAAAAAAATAAATCTTTGTTTATGCTATAGCCAAAAGCCGCTGTCAATATTTTCCTATGTGAATGCAAAAAAAGTCTGCTATAATCAACATACACTGGCTTTGTCAGGTTGTCAAAGTTACTTCTGGTTAGGTGATGGAATTTGGTAGGTTTGATCCCCAAGGACTTGTTCAGAAAATTGTATTTTGGGAAAGATGTCTAGGAATGCATAAAATGAAAATTAAGTTCTGTAAGATATGTTTTGCGACTGGACAGATTGCTGAAAAAAAAGCGGAGTTCCATTAGTTCCTGCTGTTTTTATTTGCAAATATACTGAGCCAAAAGATAGGAGATATTCAATAAATATTGACGTCTTGTTTACTAAATAACCCAGTAATTTGCTACCCAAATTAATAGTAATTAATAGTAATTAATTAATTAATCTAAATTCTCTAGAAATATATATTTTGGTAGGAAACAGAAGCATAAGAAAAGCTTTTCTGGATAGAGAACACAAGAATTTCTGACAAACTTTCAGATTTAGATGCAGACTAGAAAATGCTCCATTGTGCTAGAACTCAATTTTTTTCAAGTTAGTTCACAAATCTCCAACAAATTTTGTTGGAGTCACGTTCATGCTCCCTTTTTTGAATCTTAAGGAAACTAGGACCAAACAAGCTATATAATACCAGTGATAGAGATTCAATAAGCTAGAAATTTTATGCCTTTTTTCTTGCACTATATCTTCAGGTTACCACAAGTTCATCCATGGTGGCTAAGGTCTCAAACCCATTAGAGTGTTTTCGTCTCTGCTGTCATGTGGAACAGATTGCAATGGATAGTTCAGTGAGGAAAGCAATTTGGAGGCAAGCAGGGAAAGGACAGCTCCTCCCATAGGTATTCAGGAACAATTTTGATGATCAAACTATCTGTCCTCTCAATTTAAGCATGTGGTAGTTGGTAAGTTATTCACAACAGCACCTCAGAAGAGCTACAATAAGCAGGTTGATACAATTCAGTTATTTTTGGACTGATGGACATAAAAAAATTTTCAGGCCCTGGGTGATGTAAAGCTTGTAGATTAGAAGCTTGAAATGACCTGGAAATGTGAAACAACATGGCATCCCACAAAGTCAACTGCATCCTAGGCTGCAGGTCCAGGGAGGTAATTACCCCACTGTGCTCCTCTGTGAGATCCCACTTGGAATACTGCATACAGCTTCAGAAGGACAGGGACCTCTTGGGAGCGAGTCCAGAGGAGACGACACAGATGCACAGAGGGCTGGAGCACCTCTGCCATGGAGACAAGCTGAGACAGTTGGGGTTGTTTAACCTGAAGAAGAGAAGCCATTGGGATGACTTAATTTCAGCTTTTCAGTACCCAAAGTGAGCATACAAGACAGGGGGACATAGAGACATTTTACAAGGGCTTGCAGGGATGGGACAAGGAAGAATGATTTCGAAGTGAAGGAGGGTAGGTTTAGATTACATATTAGGAAGAAATTCTTTACTCAGAGGATAATGAAGCACCAGAACAGGTTTCCCAGTCAAGCTGTGGGTACCTCATCCCTGGAAGCATTCAAGGCCAGGTTGGATGAGGCTTTGAGCAACCTGATATAGTGAAAGGTGCTCCTGCCCATAGCAGATAGCCTGATTTTTGAAGTCCCTTCCAACCCATATCATTCTATGATTCAGAGAGAGATTGGACTCAGCTACTGCAAAGCTTTGTGGTTGAATTTACCTCAATGATGAGATCCCTAGCCAAGAATCCAGTCTACTATGCCAGGCTCATGGCCACTGAACAGTACAAAAAAACTTTGAGGAAAATACATAAAGCATTGCCTAGTAATAAAAATAAAATTCACTACTGTCCTTGAAACTTGTTAGTTTAATATGAATTTTGCTTTGAGATTGAGATAAAATCCCAAAGTTGGGAGGAAAACAGTGAAAGGGATCACTAGTGCATGAAAACAATGGAAACAGTGACTTTCATAATATTCCCCATATGCTTCACCCAAAGCTTAGTTTTAAGGATTAAATGGCCAGCATCTGGTGCTCAGAGGAATGTAAGGCCTCCTGGAGCAGAGCACAAAACAGCAGGAATTCAAAAATTCATAATTGAGAGAAGTTGCAACTATAGCAATGCTTTAACTCTGTAGAACGTATTGTTAGTTTGCAGTCAGGTTAAAAGTGAGGTAAGAGTTCTACTGTTTGTTCTTCCCCTACAGTCTACCTGTGTTTATTTTGTGTGGGTTTTTTAAAGCATCTTCCTGTTTTCACATATATACTTTTACATACAAATTTTTAATGTACATACACCCATATATGTGTGTATGTGCATGCAAACTCTGCAAAAACACAAGTAGAAACTACTTCATGAAGTTATTATGCACCATGAGCAGGGTAGTACTCTTTAATCAGGACTATAATACGTTGCACACTCAAATAAAGAAAGAAATAGAAAATATTTATAGCCAGTTTTAGCATTCCAGTCACTATAAGCAAAAGGGTAGCAACAAAAACAATTGATAGATTAGAGAGAGTTGATAGATTCCTTTAATCAGCTTGCCCTCTAAAACCCACCTGAGCCACAAGTCATGTGGGGCAGGGTAGAAAGCTGACTTGGCAGAAAAGATCACACAGGCCCTGAACATCAGATAAATTGAGAAGAGATATTAGTTCATTACCCTGAGCTCCTGTAAGACCAAAGGCTTCAGTCTTTCACACAGTTGCTCCTGCACTGAATTCACTAATATGCATTTGCAAAACTTTGTCTTCCAGGAATGCAGATAGTTTTGATTTAAAACAGCAGTCACATTATGGAAAGAATTACAGCTTCCCTGGTAACTGTTTGATCACCACATTATAATGGAGAAGGGGTGGGGGAAAAACAACAAAAAGATCCATTTCCATGACAAACTTGTCAGACTTCAGCTTCCAGCTGCTGGGTATCACTAGTCTGGTGAACAGTGTAAGGCTGTTCAGTTTTTAGTCTTTTTCCTGCTGTTTGATTTCTATCTATTTTTGTCACATTCCACTTCTTTGATCTTAAAGTATTAAACAGCCTAATCCTTCTCTGACTACACTGAATTTTCATCTGCCTTCAAAGGCGTCAGACCCTTTATGCCCCTTTTTAGAGCATCAGTTGTGTCACAACATTAAAAGAAGTTACTAAAAATTCAGCCCCATATACCTCTATCATCATTCTTGCCTGTGCTATGAAAAGGCAACTCACTTTCTTGCTCATATTTAGTACTCCCTTATTCACCAATCTCCAGAACATCTCACCTTGTTCTGTTACAGCACATCATCTGTTCCTCACATGCTGCTACCTCCAGGTCCCTTTCGTTGCTGCCTTCCACTAATTTCTCATTTGAAGTAAGCTCACACTCCTTATTTCTATAAGGATCGCTTTACATCAGTGTATTTAAAGTTCATTTCTGTTTCAATGAATGCCTGTTTATCATTCTTCCAGCTGCTGATTTATCTAAATGTTTTCTCCATACTGATTTTATAGTTACTGTTGCAAAAATGTTATAGCTGAGCCATTAAAAACTTCATAGGATGATTCCATATAATCAATCCTGAGTTCTGGGGACTGCTAACATCTATTACAGCACTGCTGAAAAAGGCCATTCCATCATGCCCACAAATTTAGTTGGGTGGAAGTTTGGAAGGGAGGAGAAAACTTTCACTTGATCTTTGCTGTATCATAAAGTAATGGCAAGAGAGTGCTCTATTGCACAGTCAACAAAGGTACATGAAAAATAAAGGGAGGATAGGCTACCAAAAGGCAGCACTGGGAAAGAGCCCGTGGAACCTTCAGCTGCTACACTGACACTAGCCTCACACAATAACAGGAATGATTTGAATTAGCTTTTTATTCCCAAACAACTGCATAAGATTTCAGACTGGATGGAAACACTTGGTCACCAGATGAAGCTGTGAAATGATTCAAGGGGAAGGTGAGGAAGACTAGTTTATGCTAATCCTCAGTCCACCTTGCAGGAGAGGGAAAGAGTGATATCCCAGAGTCAAAACACAGTAAGCCAGCAGACAAGCCAAGCCCCACACTGGGACAATCAGGCACGGTGTGTCACATCTAGAGATATTAGCAAGGAGCAGCATCTCAGTAATTCTCCTAATGATGAATAGAGAACAGCAACTTTCTCACTGAAGAGAAATTCATCATCTGACATGCTAAGCATTAGAGATTACCCAGGAGAGTCAGGACAAGAGTTCCTCTCACAAATGACCACCTTCTTCTAACCAGACTTTGACCTCTGTATTTGGGCAAGTAGCAGCCTAATTTTGCCAACACCTGGTATCAGCCCACCACTGATGTGCCCATTTTCTGCCTGACCATACAATGCTTGAGCAAAGTAATTTATAACTATCATTGTAGCATCTTGAATGTTTATTGGCGCCACCAGTTACCTACTTGAGGCTATCACAGTGTTGTGTAAACAGAACCAAAGAAAGAAAGGAAACAGTGCAGATGATTGTATCAATTTTGCAGATACAAAAAGCAGAAGCTCAGTGATTGCATTTCTTACAGCAAATCCACAGTTATAAGTGCAAAGAAGAGGTCAGCTCAGTACTTAAGTCTTACTCACTATTCCTGCCTGTCTTCCTTTCTTGCAGTAGTTTTGAAAATAAGAAAGAAATAAAGGATTTAAGTGCTTTAAGTGACAAGAGACAATATTCATCTTTGTTAATTAAGGAAACTAAATAGTGCAGGAAATCACCTGAAAAAGTACATTTTATTTGAATTTTACTTTATTAAACAGCCATCTATATTAGACTAGTCGAAGGAATTAATGCAGTGCTTCAACACTCTGGTAAAATTGACCCACTCTGCAACCTTTGGGTTTGCCTTTTTTTTTTTCTTTTTGTGTGTGTGTGTGGGTTTAAAACTTTTTACTGTGGACTGTGGATCTTCAAATTAATATCGAGAAATTTAAAAAATGTTCCCTAGCAGAGTCAGTCTGCCTCTGCTTCAAGTTCTGTGCTTCCATTTGGGTCATGCTTCCTTTCCCACACTATTGCTGCAAATAAAATGTCTCCTCTAATAAGAAACCGAGCACACAAATATGCTTCATTACTCCACATGGTGATGAATACTGATTTTCCCTTGGACTATCAGGAAGATTTTATCTGTGTATCAAAATACCAATTTTATTTCATGAAACCTAATTACAGAGGATTTTTTTCCTTAAAGTTCTTTGCAGTGACTAATGCTTTGGGACAGGGAGCAAAAGTAACACTGTTTAAGATTAGTTCCATTTTAAAGGTATCATGGCCACTGTAAGCAATTCTGCTGCCCAAGACAACTTACACAGGTTATTTTCAAATGCTGTTTGTCTTTATTGAGACTATAATGTGGTTTTCTATTGTATTTAAATAATTATTTGCCTTGAGACACTTTATGATGACCTTTCAATAATGAAGCAGCTTATATATATAAATAATTATTTACTAATTTATTTCCACTGTTCATTCACATGCTGGCTGATGTAGGAAAATGGTTTCTTAAAACTTTATTTTACTCATTCAACTCTTTCTAAAATAGAATTTATGTCATTCTGTCAAACGAAAAGGGGAGACTTCCTCAAGCTCTTAGTGTTTGATGAGTCTGTCAGCACCTCAGAGAAGCAAAGACTCTTGCACTTGACCAGTCTGTCAGTATCCCATTGTGGAGTTCCTTCCACAAGCAGTTCACTAGATTGGAGTGGCAGTTCAATTGACTTGTGCAGGGCCACATGTCCAACACAGACACCCCCTCCTGGGTCTGCACACCTCTACCTACTGTCAGCAGCTACCAGCATGCAACGTGTGAGGACTCACATTAACGGCTTACAGAATCACACTCTTCACCAAAAAAACTGTGGTGAGGTCAGATGTTGCTGTGGGTCATGCACATGACACACGTTCTCGAGAGAAGGCTGAAAAGTTTTTTTAATTATCTGACTCCATATTATATAGTATTTCCACACGGACCAGGGATTGGAGGAGAAGCTGGACACCTCTCCCATTGGTCAAGGCAATTGTCCATCAATTGCTTTCCACTCCCAAGAGAAGGAACTTCCAACAACCTTGTCTTAACATCAACATGCTTCTAATTATAGCATCTGTGTATGGGAAGCAAACTAGAAGCTACGAAAACATTGAGTTAGAAAGTGCATCAGGAAAGTTTGGAAGAATCAGGGCGACAGTCAGGAATTGCTGGTGATAGTATCTCACTGCAAAAATACATTCAAAGCAATATACTATTCAAAATCAATATACTAACAAGCTCTAAACCTCACTAAACGTTAACCTGAGACAATCATTCAGTACACACACAATACAGTTCTTACTCAATAGGCATCCCCAAGGACTGATCCCAGAAGCTACAATGGAGCCTTTCTCCTGACCTCTCCCCATTCTTAACTCACTTTTATACAATTTCTTTACATTAGGTGGAGCTTGAGTAATTTTAGTCATGTATCTTACTTAGTGAGGGGCAGTTGTACCTGAGCAGGTATCTCAGGACAGTGTCAGAGATTACCTTGGGATGGGGATGTGCATCAGTCCAAGGAGACTGATTTTGCCACAGTGGCTGATTTAATAGCAGGACATCTTCCTTAATCTCCCTTGGTTTTCATTTGCTGTGCGGTTTATTAGCCAGAAAGTACCAATTAGTTCCCTCCTCTGCAGTGGTTTAGACTGAGCCTAGCATTGCTGCTCCTCCCACTTCCCAAGGGTTCCTTTAGGCCCCCTTGGATTTTAATGTGTGTGGGAGGTTGGATATGTTGACCACGTCCCATCCAGAGAATAGCAACTGTATTTTTCCCTGTAACTTCCATACCATCCTTTTTACCCCCAGTCATCTTACCACACAATCAAAATAAATTACACTTACATTTTCCTTCCTTCACATTTACATCTCACACAATGATGTGGGTAGAACAAAAGTAACATTGTAGACCTTTGTATGTTTGCCTTTGTCCAGCTACTCCACATTGACATTATTTTCAGACAGGACTTAAAGTATTATCACCATAATGACCACAATTTGGAGCTAGAAGCTCACAAAGTACATGACAAAAATAGAGAAAACATTATAAATATAGAATTATGATGTGTCGCCCTGAATTTTCAAGCTTTCCTGATGCACTTTCTAAATCAATGTTTTCATAGGTTTTAGTTCTTTCTCACACACAGGTGTTATAATTAGAAGCATGTTTATGTTAAGACAAGGTTGTTGAAATTCTTTCTCTTGGTGTGAAAAAATAACTGATGGGCAGTTGTCTTGATCAATGGGATGGGAGAGGTGTCCAACTTCTCCTCCAATCCCTGGTCTGTGTGGAAATACTATAAGTTTGGAGTCAGATGTTTTAATAAATAGTTTTTAGCCTTCTCACGAGAAGGTGTGTCTGTGTGTGTCCTTGTGTGTCCCACAGCGACAATGATGAGCAGGAAAGCTTCTCCTAAAGAAAGCAAGAAGTCAGCAGATAGGTTCTATGATTTCTATTTGTCATGTCTTTGATAGAGATGAAGAATACTGCTTCACAATAGTTATACTTCAGTTTACAATTCATAGTCACATAGACACCTTAGATTTGCATTGGGCTGTAGAAGACACCAATATACTGTTTCCTCTGCTTAGCAGGGATTTTGGTCAAAAAATAAGGACCTACACCATGCTTGAACATAAGTTTGCTGAACTGGCTTTGCTCATTTGTACAGTGCTCTTAGCATAAATAGCAGATAAAAGAGGATCCTTAAACATGGTCATTAAAAGCCCTGAATTTCTCTGGGTCAGCTGCACGGCCTGTATCACTGCCATACATTATCTATCCATCCCTCTACCAAAGAGCTAAGACTTTCAAAGTCACTCAGAATGTGTGGCTAAAAAACAAAACACATGCAGAAAGGAAGACATATGGACAGTGATCACTTACAAAGAAGTATTGAATAAACACATTGTTACTTCCAAGGTGGGAACATTTTCTTCATTTCAAGATGAGAAAGTGAAACGCCATAATGAATTTAGAGATTAAATGCTTCTGCACACTCATCAGAGAAACTGACTATCTTGACACATGTTGATGATAAGTTTTTACTTTTATCTTAAATCAGAAGCTCAAATAAGCAAGTTACTAATAGTGTACTAAAACTACAGGTTAATGATAGAAGTATTTAGGAAAGTTTCGTTTAAAAAGGCTTGGAGCTTTCTGATGCACACAAACTCTTTGTGATTTAAGGAACTTGACATGTAAAGATAGAACATTCAAGAATAATTTTTTTTCAATAGCAGAGCTAATCTCCTGGATTAGAAAAAACAAAAGAAACAAGATAATTTCATCATCTGCTGAATATGAATTTGTAGTGATTCTTGTCTCAGTACATAAAACCCTATCAAGCTTTCTCCGGAAGTGAAAGATGATAGATGTAACAAATGCCTACTCACCAGTGAAGTTCAACTATTCTGAAAATGGGATCATGAATCACAGTGTCAAGTTTACCCTCTGTCAAAATTCATTAGAAAAACATTTAAAAATTTTTGCTGATGTTAACATACAAAGTATGTTCTTTCATAACACAATCCCATTCCTTATTAAAATACATCTCACCTTTTCCCGCCTTTCTTCAGCAAAAAATGCTGTTCTCTGACAATCTTCATAAAGAATTATGTATAATAGAATTCTCTAAATCCAGTTTTGATACTTGGCAATCACAGTAGTTAACACTGGCAAGACCTGCTCATGACACCCCTGCTGTTGTCCTTGATCAGGCTTGTATCATATTACATTAGCCAAATATTTAGCAGGATTCCTTGCATACACTCAAAGTTCCTTTTCTATGAAGCAAAGAACATGCCATGACAGATAGCATGAGACCCAGCATCAGTCTAGCCACAGATATACATGATTCATGGAACTTTACCTCAATGTGAGAAAATTTCTTTCATGGGGCTATCACAATAATCTCAGCAGCATTACTTCCAGGACCACAACTTTTTCTATTCCTTATTATCTGTGTCCACATACTACATCATTATAAATGTATTTTTACAGTCAAATTACGTGCTTCCTTCACAATTCAAATGAACATGAATCCAAACACAGATGGCACTCTAAAACCAAGTTCTGCCTTAAAAAATAACAAAACACAAAAAACCCCCACATCTTCAATTAGATCAGTTTTTATTTAATGCGAGCTCTGAAAATCTGAAGCATTTGGCTATTAGTCTCAGAAAAACAATCTGTTGAAAGATTTTCCCTTCCTGCTTCCAGACAGACCAGAAATACACACAATCTGCTTTGTGATACTTTAGTGTTTCTAGGCTCTGCTGCATGAAAGTACATTAATATACTGAGGCATGGTATAACTGGTCCTCAAAAAGTATACTTCAATAAATTTACACATTTAATAGAAGCAAGAATGAAAAAAAAAAAAATCACCAAAGGATGACTTAAAAACTAAACCCCTCATCTTGTAAAGTTGCAAGCAGTACTTCTAAATAATAGGAAGTAGGCTGTAGAGCTGGAGGCCATTTGCAACCTCAACTATTATGATTGTCCCAGGCTCTTGAATGCTTTGAATAATTTCAAAGTTTGATGAATTTTTCATTTACCAGCAGAGTTAAAATACTTTCTGACAGAATTTCCCCTCCTAATGGAGATACCAGACCTGGTCTTTTAAAGGCAGCAAGGACAGGGAGACTGAACTAACTAATATTATCTCTGAGGTACGAATCTCCAAAACAATGCTATTTTGACAGCTTTGAAAATGCAATGGGCCAGCCAGGGGCTGCATGACTGAATTATGTCATGCTAAAACTATCACTACTAGAAGGCCCTGTGTATATGGTCTCTTAACAAAATAATCAAAACACTTATAACATGAACAGTTAATCTGCTCATAGAAGAAGTAGTGGCGGCTGGCCAAAGATAAGGCAGCAAATATCAGCTCTTGCAAACGTTCAACTTGCAACTGATTTCATCTCAGGACAACTTAAAATGCCTGAGCTGTCCAGGTCCCATAGCCAAGGCCAAGAATCACAAGGCAAATGCTNGCAAAAAAAAAAAAAATCACCAAAGGATGACTTAAAAACTAAACCCCTCATCTTGTAAAGTTGCAAGCAGTACTTCTTCTAAATAATAGGAAGTAGACTGTAGAGCTGGAGGCCATTTGCAACCTCAACTATTATGATTGTCCCAGGCTCTTGAATGCTTTGAATAATTTCAAAGTTTGATGAAATTTTCATTTACCAGCAGAGTTAAAATACTTTCTGACAGAATTTCCCCTCCTAATGGAGATACCAGACCTGGTCTTTTAAAGGCAGCAAGGACAGGGAGACTGAACTAACTAATATTATCTCTGAGGTACGAATCTCCAAAACAATGCTATTTTGACAGCTTTGAAAATGCAATGGGCCAGCCAGGTGCTGCATGACTAAATTATGTCATGCCAAAACTATCACTACTGCAGCATTAGAAGGCCCTGTGTATACGGTCTCTTAACAAAATTATCAAAACACTTATAAACAGTTAATCTGCTCATAGAAGAAGTAGTGGCAGCTGGCCAAAGATAAGGCAGCAAATATCAGCTCTTGCAAACGTTCAACTTGCAACTGATTTCATCTCAGGACAACTTAAAATGCCTGAGCTGTCCAGGTCCCATAGCCAAGGCCAAGAATCACAAGGCAAATGCTCTGTGTCCTCCCTACATCACCAAAAGCCTAATAGTTCACACACAAAAGACATTATCACTGAGCAAGCTGATCTAGTGGAAAGTGTCCCTGGCCACAGCAGGAGGATGAAACTAGATCAGCTTTAAAGGTCCCTTCCAAGCTAAGCAATTCCATGATTTTGTTAGATACAGGTATGTTGCAGTGCAAGTTCTCAGCCTATTTGCTGTATTTTGTACCTTCTGTAATTTGTACTGTATCTCATGCCAGTTTATGGTATGTCTCTGTTGTCCCCTGTTTCCCTGAGTTGGTCCCATCCTGGAATTCCCCTCAGCACAGGTCAATCACCTAAACCCCAGTCTCTTGTCCCCCCTTATATGGTCAGTTCCCTTCCCCTATTCCAGACCCTTCTGTGTCAGTCCTTCCCCAGGTCCAGTCCTGTCCCATT
>VYXF01002655.1:78300-108614 GCA_013397295.1 Polioptila caerulea | reverse complement strand
TTTGGTGCTTCCTTCCCCTCAAGGATGGGTCGTGACACTGAGTCTCTGCTGGAGCCGTTCGAGCAGCACCTCAGGGGGACCACAGAAACATAGAATAGTTTGGGTTGGAAGGGAGCTTGAAGTTCCCAACCCTGTGCTGAGGACAGGGACAGCTTCTGCTAGAATAGATTGCTCAGAGCTCCATCCAACCTGGCCTCCTCAGCTGCAGCCCACGACCTGCCTTAATCGTGTGCACCCCAAGGCTCCCATGAAGGAAAAGGAGCTAACAGGGAGGGGACAAGTGCCAGAGGTGGGAGCTCTCCTCGGGCACAGGGCTGTGGGGAGTGAAGGGACAATTCAGAGTTTGTCATGAGAAGCTGGTGGCTCGGGAGGGTGGATGGACAGTGGAGCAGGCCAGGGAGAAAGGGAGGACACTGGGCTGGCTGAGGGACAGGAGTGTGAGGGTAGAGGATTAAGGGGAGGAGGGTGTGAGGAGCATATCACTGCTCCCTGTTCTCTGCCCAGTGCTGGTGCCAGCCACGTGTGCCAGGGTACCGAGTCCTACCCTGACATGCAAAGGAAACCAAGAAGCAGCGCTGCTCCTCCAGAGAGAGAGGAGAGATGGGGGGCAGGAGGAGAGCCTGCTGGAGGAGAGCCTGCTGCTCGGTTCCTTTGCTCACTCACCAGTTGTTTTATATCCTTGTGCAGGCAAAAGGAGGTCAAGCGCAAGTCTTAGGAAGGCTGTGTTTCTGATAGCCAAAACGAGGCGGTTCCAAGGGTTGGGAAGTTCCATTTGTGTCCCTGCTGCCAAAACAGGATCCCTGATAGTGGTGACTGGGAGAAAACTTCATAGAACCAGAGACAAAAATCCTCCTGTGCCCCCCTGCACCTTCCTGCCCCAAGATCCCTAAGATTTTCTACTTTTTCCTCAATCGCCCAAAGCCATTCAGCCCTGTGCTTGCTCTTTAATCCCACTCTTAGTCCTCCCTTTCCTGACAAAACCTGTGACTTGCAGGTTTGCTTTATCCCCAGTACATCTCTAGCTGTTGTTTAGCAACCTCTGTGCTGCCTGCCCCTCTCCTTTCTGTGTCTTTCAACATCCCCACTGCCTGTGAGCATCCCTTACCTTCTGGCTGACTCTAAACCCATCAGCCTGAGACGGGCTCCCACTCCAGCTCAGCTTTCAGAAACCTGAATGCGTGGTTAAACCATCTCCAGGAAAACAGGCAGTCTCTGTTCAGGCCCTGTTTTGGCAAGGGAGAAATCAGATGAAATTTATCTTTTCCTGCGTAGCTGTTCTAATCACCAAGTTTGGGTATAAAAAATAATGGTTTTGAATTTATCTTTCAGAGTTGCTTTTTTCCCCCAAAAAAAAACTTCTCAGCAAATTCAACAATATTTCATGAATCTTAGTGTGTGACACTTAGAGATCAAAAGTAATATTCAAAAGCAAACAATCAAAAGTACAGTTGGAAATAAGTATACTTAAGCTTAAATGTAATAATCAGGGGGAAAATCCATTTCTAGCTTCTCTGCCTGAATCTTCAGTAACTTTGATATTTGACACTATTAGGCATGGTTAACCCAAAAACATGCTTCTAAAGCAAAGATTTTCTTTTTTAAAATGAAAGGCAGAACCAGAATTTTGCTTATTTCCCTTTCTTAGTAGCTTTTCTTCATTCTTTCCGTGCTTGGCCTTAGGTTGATTTTACATGCTATTTAATATTTGTAGAATAATAATTTCTGAGCATTATTTTGGGGTCTACACACACAAACACTTTGCCATGAATATCTGCTTTTTTTCTGATTCTATCTCCATGTTGGCACTGGGCTTTTAGAAAGTTTCGTTTTTGTGCAGTTGCATTTGAACTTTTATCAGATTGTTTTGTTTGTGTATTTTTATTTTGTTTTAGTAGCTGAATCACAGGAGACTGTGAGGGCAATGGTCTGTTGAATACTCCCTTAAAAATCAAAGCATTATAATGGTTCTCTTGCATAAGCAGTTACTTTGCCTGTGATTGCTTGAAGGAATAGAAAAAGAAACTGTATGTTGGTGCTTAAATGTCTTTCAAAATTACAGTCCAAAGTGCCACAGTAGTGCTGTGACTCAGGTGCTTAAAACTGACGCAGGGAGCCCAGTACAGAAACCAAACATGCTTATCTGGTCAGAAGAGAAGGTGAAACTTGACCTTTTCAATACTTGGGCTACTTTTTTTTTAATTAAAGACTGCTTTTCCTAAACAGAGGAGCTTTGCAACATCTGCTTTGGGGCAATTTTAATCACCTTATTTACCAGATCTTTCTGAACAGGGATATGTGGAGTTCCTTGGCTAGATGGAGGTGCTGCTGTGGATGAAGGCTCATTTATTTATTTAGCCACAAGAGGAAGACAGGATGAGCAATTATGGTCAGATTCCCTTTCTGTTCCCTTAGGAACAGCCTGCACACCTCAATACCCATGTTAATTCAAATATCCCACGTGCTGTTGCAGTAATCTTACTGATTTTATTGATATTCCAGGCCAGGCTGGATGGGCTCCTGAGCAACCTGATCTAGTGGCAGGGGGTTGAAACCAGGTGATCTTTAAGGTTCCTTTCCTACCCAAACCATTCAATGATTTTCTGATTTCACCTTTTTCATGATGAAAACGTCTCTGCAGTCCTTCTTCCCTTGAACAATATTGTGGATGGGACAAAGTTGTGGACATCAAGAAAAAAGCAAGAAAGCAGAGGTGGCATTAAGCAAGACCATGGAGGCAGAAATTGAAACACAAAATAATAAAGTGGAAACCAAGGAGATGAAGGCCAAAAACTGGAAGTTGACATCAGTCTTTGGTGTGGCAGACTTAAAAAATGGTAATAATGTTCTGCCTACTCTTCACTGTCATATTTTCTATTTCTCATGCCTGCTGTTCCATTCTCTGCCCATAGGCTTAATTTTCTCCTATTCCTTACCTCTTCACTGAGGAATATACACCTGATTCTCCTTTTGCCTTGCCAAGTAACCATTTTGAGTTTTTTTAGAGTGGAATATATGAAGATCTCAAAGCTTTTTCCCTGTTTAAGTCCTCAAATTGGCCATTGCAGGCAAAAAAGCCTAGCTGCTGGCTCTGCCTCTTTTCAAACACAGCCAGCATTGCTGGATGTGCTAAACCATGGACTAGACCCTGGTGCTTCTCCTCACACAGGCAGTCTTTGCCTCCTGTTGTTTTATTTTATGTTTAGGTGTGTTATGGGAGGACTGAAAATAGAGGAATTTAGGTTTAAATGGATTTTTTTCTGTCAGTTGCCCAACAAAACCAAATGTTATCTGCTTGAGCAGCAGAAGAATAGGTTGCACACTTTTTCAGGTCTGAGCACGATGCTGAGCCTACACACTGAATGGCCGAATGTGCACAAGAAGAGTTTGCCACTTTCAAATGATATTCACTTTCTTTTCTTGTACCTATCCCCAGGTTTCACTTCCTCTTTTTCCCCCCTACAGAAGCTATTGGACTGTACAACCTTGGCCAGAGCTGCTGTCTGAACTCTCTGCTCCAGGTGTTCCTCATGAATCTTCGCTTCACAGGGATCCTCCGAAGGTACCCCTGTCTGAACTGTGCTGTTCAAATCCATTGCTGCTCTGTTGTCTCCACTCCCTCTTTTATATGGGATGCACATTTGAAGGCTTGGATCACCAAGGTGCTTTCAGGGTGTTTTTGGTCCCTCAGCAAAGTCCCTGCCTTGCTGTGCCTGTCATACACAGACCAGGCCCTGCAAAGGCAGAAGCTGCAGTGTTGAGACTTGTTAATCATTTCTGATTCATGTCCTGAACTGAGTCTTTGTGGCTTGTATCTCTCTTTTCCCTAGCAGGATATAATTTTATTCCAGGTTTACTCACAGGCTGTTGTAATAAAGGATGTAGCCATATCCACTATTAATTTTGTCACTTGAAGCATGGAAACATAAACATACCCTAATGTCTGGCCTCTGGGCCTTGACTGCCCTGGCTGGCCCCTGATGGAGGAGAGTGTTGTTGCAGATCATGAATATGTAGCATTTTTGCTTGACTGTTGTCCCTGCATGTTTTGAAGAGGATTTGGACTTCTATCTCCCTTCTGACCACACTAATAACTGGTTTTCAGTTTACTCACCTCACTGCAGATTTAAACATCTGAATGGATCATTCCTATTCACTCCTTTCTTACATGCTCACTGCTGAGCAGAGGAGAAAGAAGACAAATTACAGACATGTAGAAATGATAAGTGTCATAAATGGGCAGAGCTCAGTAATGTAGACTGTAGGTTACCATGCTTATTTGAAGAAAGAAAAACCTATGGGCTACAGTAAATTCAGGGAGAATTAAGAGTTTCTGTTGAAATAGTTGAAATACAAGCATGATATACATGCCCATGAAATTTTGAGGGTGTCTTGAGAGTGAGGACATCAATGTGTGGGAGGCAATAAAGGTCTGAAACTGGCTGTAACTGATGTTGTTTCTGGATGCCAGAAAGCACTTGAGGGCCTGCTTGGCTTGTCTCTTATTCAAGAACAAGCCAACTTAAAATTTTGGCCTTTTACTTTAGGACTGTCAGCCTGCTCTCTGGGATTGAGTTAGTGCAGGTGTCTGCTTTCCCTTCTTCCTTCTTTTGCTGAAAATCTGCCCATTCTGGTTCCTCTTGAGTGGCTGTCTCTGTCTCTGACCTGTGTTCCTTGAGGTGTGATGTCTGATATTCCTCTGTTGTAGCTCCTAATTACCTCACTGGTGTTGCTCCTTCCCCTTCCAGGATCACAATCCCCTCATCTCCTGTGCAGAGGAGGAGCAATGTCCCGTACCAAATGCTCCTGCTGTTGGAGAAGATGCAGTGTGGCAAGTGCAAAGCTGTTGGTCCCACTGAGCTGGCTCGCTGCCTTTCAGAGCACAGAGTGAAATGTAAGCAGCCCTGCCTCGTGCCCCCCTCTGTCTGCATTAGCCAGCACTTACAGGCAGTGCAGACTCCAACATCTCCTTCAGGCATTCAGAAATGCCAGGAGTCAGGTACACAATGGCACAGAGCTCTTTGTAGCTGCCTCCCAGCTGAGTGCAATGCTGTGTCTGACTTGTGAAGGGAGAAAAAAAAAACCTGCTGGATATATTTGCTGACATGCAAAGGGTGGGAAGACTGTCAGACTGCTAGAAGATTCGGCTAGGGCAGGAGGAAAGGGCTGTGCAGGGCAGAGAGGACAGTTCATTGTTTGATCTGTCTTGCTGCACTGACATCATGACAGTAAAACAGCTGCTGTTACTTATTAGAAGAAAGGGATAGTGTGGAAAAGAGAGTGAGTTCACACAGATGCCCCTCCTGCTCTTTCTTAAGGGCAGAGAGAAGAATTTGCAGGCTAGGTCTCCCAACTGACCAAAGTTCTAAGAGAGAGAAGTTTTTAATGCACGAGTGACCAGTGACAATGGGGTGCCAAGAGTCTGTCTATGTGGTCAAATACACAGGGTATAACCAAATGCCCTTATCTTTGTCATATAAAAGCCCAAACAGGAGAGCACTGAAAGGGGAGGTGCCCTGACCTTTATGAAAGAGGAACACAAGATAAACTCAGTATCCCAGATTGCATCATTTTTCTCTTCACTCTGAGTGGCTTTGCATTCAGCCATCTCTCTTCCACTCACAGAGATAGGGATTAAGGGGTTTATGCTATCTGGTGTGTGAGACTTAAGGATGGATAGGCCCTCCTGTTATTTTAATTTCAGCCCTCAGGAGCGTTTCAGCCTTCATGGGCCATGAGGGGACGGGATAAACAGGTCTGTGGAGTAATAAAAGTGAAAAAGAGAACAGAATCTTCCCTGTATTGTTTATAAGGAGGATTCAAAGGGGACTCTTTACAAGGGCATGGTAGGACTTGTGACATAGCAGTGATAGGACAGAGTTGAAATGGAGAGCTGGATTAGATTAAATATTGGGAAGGGCTTTTACTGTGGGAGTGGTGAGACACTGATGCCCATAGAAGCTGTGGGTGCTGCATCCCTGCAAGTGTTCAAGGCCAGATCAGAAGGTGTTTGCTGGTCTAGTGGAAGGTGTCTTTGCCCATGCTGGGGGGAGCTGAACCAGATGATGTTCACAGCTCCTTCCAACCCAAACCATTCTCTGATGCTGTGAAATGCACCCCTCAACTCAGTGAGCCATCTGAGCCCTCCTCTGGTAGGTATGGAGCATCCCCTTGTCCCTGCATCTGGTGCCAAGGACACGACTTTTGCACTGGGTGGTACAAACCCTCCTGTCTTTTCCCACTGCCTGCTCAGGGCATGTGGAGAAATCACAGCTTGTGCCCAGTCTAAGCTCTGTCTCTGCAAGGGACAAGAGACTGGGTCTAAGGACAGCAAATCTCCCTTTGCCATTTGTGGGAAATCTGTGCTGGGTCTGACTGAGGTGGTGTTTTCTGTTTGTGCAGTGTTTGTGCAGCACGATGCTGCTCAGCTCTTTCTGACTCTCTGGAACTTGTTAAAGAAGCAGATGAAAAAGCCAGAGCTGGTAAGGATGGTGACTGAAATGAGCCTTTGCCCCTTATCATGTGTGATTTCCTCTGCTCCTTGGAAGATCTCATTCACTGGCAATTGTCCTAAGTTAAATTTTTAAAATTATCCCCTCTTTCATTATATCTTTCAAATGGGACAGAATCTTTGTTTCATAACTCAACATTTTGAATCACAGTTAAGTTTTGCTCATCCTGCTTTCAGGGCATGCCAGTCTCCATTCTAATGGGAGAGCTGATGAAAAGATTGATCTTTTTGCAGCCTTATGTTTATTTATATTTAATTTCTTTTTTCCCCCCAAATTTCTGTAAGCATTTATTGGTGTGTCTTGACATGACTTTTCCATTCTTTGAAGTCAGCCACGTGCATTTCATTATAATTGTCACTGATGGTTCATGAGGTGTGTAACAGTTCCTCCCATGGGGCTGGGAAGAGAAAAGTGGCTCTTCCCTGACTGTCAGTCACACTTTTATTAATACAGAAGACAGGCTTCTGTTGTAGTTTCAAGCAAAACAGAACAATTCTGCATCAAAGCAGATATTTAACTCTCTGATCTTATGGGCTGTGTCTCTCCCCTCTGTTATGGAATGAGGGGAAGGAATTGTTCTTTAAATTGTGGGAAGTGCCCTGTGCATGTAAGTCACTGTCACATCTTGGTTCCAACCTTAAAGCAATAACCTTGCTTGAAATGTGTGACCACATGGGCTTTCCCACCCACAGGGAAACAGCTCAGCTCTCTCTTCAAAAACCTTGTTTTGGCCTTTTTTTCACCCCTCCAGATTGAAGAGCTGAGTGATTTGTACATAATCTGCATACAGGAGAATCTGGCCTGTCAGAAATGCTCTTTTGAAATAAAGAGCAACAGCTCCATGTTAACCCTTCCACTCCCAGTGCTGGATGCCAATTCTCACAGGCTGAAGACTCTGGTAAGTTTAGCAGCAGCACTCTTTCCTTAGGAGATGATTCCTCTCTGTTTATAGTGGATTTTTCAAATGCCAATGGTTCACTGGACCTTATTGATTCTCTGACCACTTTACGCTGTTTCAGCATTAAGGAACTGCTTTGAAAATCTCTAAGGCTTTAAAATAGGTATAAAAGACATTTATACATACATACCTCCTTTGTGCAATATGTGTACTCTTTTTTTCCCCCAATTATTTCAATCACAGCAGCAGCTAGGAGAAATGAGGTACCTTTTGCTTCAGCCTTTTGTCCTTGGAATAAAACTTGCCTTCTGTAACTTTACTGTTTGCTTGGACCCTCTGAAATAATGTAGAAATAAAAATCCAGCTTGAAGGAATTCAGTTGAAAGAAGTCTCTGTCTTCTCAGGAGGACTGTCTGCAATACTTCTTCCGTCCAGAGGAGCTGACTGGACAAAACATGTGTTTCTGTCAACAGTGTGGGAGGAAAACAACTTTTCTGCAGGTAATTGGGGAATTATTTCCCCATGTCCCATTCCCAGAACTCCCTTGAGGGCTGGGAAGGGTGGGGAAAGGACTCAAATGTATCAGTTTAAGAGGAGAGCAACAACTCAGATTTGTCAGCAGAGCAGTGCCAGTGAGATATAAACCACCAGCCTCGGGCTAGGAAGGGAAGCAGCCCTTGAGGCACCCAAGGCTGGGTGCTGATGGCACTAAAGCTGAGAAACTTGGCTGTCACAGCTCTGTTATGTGGATGTGCCCTGTGTGCAGATGGGCCACAAAGGTTTGGCTTCTGCTGTCCTGTGGAATTGGCAGATATTCACTGGAGCACTGCCTGTTCTCCATTCTGCATGCACTGGGTGGCAATGGCTGTTTGCACCCTGCCTCCCCAGGGTTTTCAATTGCATTATTTACTGCATTCCCCATTGTTACAATAATAATAAATGCATTATCATTGCATTCCCAGGTTTTCAATTGCATTATTTATTCCTTTACAGAGCATGAAGCTCGTCCATCTGCCTCAGACTCTGACCTTGCACCTGAAGCGCTTCTGCTTTGAAAGATCCTCTCACACACACAAGCTGAGTCACTCCCTGCCATTCCCACAGGAACTTGATCTCAGGGAAGTCTTGACAGAAAATCAGTGCCAAGCAGATGACAGTGAAAAGGTGAGATACTCCTGTTCAAAAAGTGCAGATTTTCTTCTCCTCTCTGCTCCATTCTCAAAAAATTAAGAGATCACACCAATACTTGTCTCAGTTCCTGTCTTAAGTCTGTCTTAAAAATTTGTGTCTCAAACTACCTGTGCCTGATGGTGGCTCACATCCTGTAGTTTTAACTGGTTCAGTCATTATTCAACATTCTGTGCTCATTAAATCACCAAAGGCACCATAACTGGAGCCTCCTACTTTAAGGACAAAAGCCAGGCTTTGCAGATCTCACCTGTCCAAGACAGGGGAACTCTATTCCTGGCGTTCCCCATGCAGTATTGTTGGTATTGTTGGCCACAGAGTTTGGCTTTGCTGGCCACAACAGCTTTGCCAGGTCACTGAGATGGACCTGCCCAAATGTGGATGTGTTTCTCTTTCTGGGAAATAACAAGGGGAAGTGTGCCAACAACAGAAGTCCCCGCTGCAGCCTTGGCTGTGGTGAACCTTTTGGCTGCTCCTTTGCTGTTCTGTTGCCTTTTGCACAATCCTCTGGTCTCCAGGAAGGCTGCCAGCCCGTAGCTTACAGGCAAAACTCTGAGGGTAAGAGTGAAAAAGGCAGGATGCTCAAGGCCAATCTGGCCTTTTTTCCTTACAAAATGCACATCCTTGCTGGCCTGGCTGCTTCTCTGCAGCCCACAGCAGGTCAGAATTGCTGCCCTGAGAGGTGCTCTTTGTGTCTCTTTGCAGGCTACCTGGCAGTATGAGCTTTTTGCTGTTGTTGCTCATTCAGGCTCAAGCAGCTGTGGCCATTACTGTGCCTACATCCGGAGCCTCACGGAGGGTAAATGGTATTGCTTCAACGATTCTGAGGTTTGCCAGGTGAGCACATCAAGCCACGTTTCTTTTGTGCCTTCCTGGACCTCCTCCAGGTCTCACCCAGCCTGACTGGCTGCTGACTAAAGACAGCCAGCAAAGGAAACTGAGGCTGCAGAGCTTTGTCCACCTCTACCACAGGATGCTCTGGGATGAGGGCAGAGTGACTCTCACTTCTGTATCCAACAAGGGTTCTGCTTTGTGATTTGCAGAAGCAGCCATTTGCTGAATATCCTACTCGATGTACCCTACATCTGTTAGGTGTATACATTCAGAACTCTTTTTCCTTAAAGAGGAAAAGCAATAAAGGCAATAAACTAATTTACTGAAAGGTGTTTAGTTCCTGGAAGTGCCACTTATACCACTCTTAAGAGAACTCCTGGGGTGGTATCAGAATGTGTCCATCCCTTAAGAGTTTTTACCAGCCTCCTCTTGTGTCTTTTTCTTCTCTAGGTATCGTGGGATGATGTTAAATGCACCTATGGACATTCCAACCTCTACTGGTATGCAAATCTATCCCTGTTTTTTCCTAATGCTGCTCTGGACTTTGGAATGAGGGTGGCAAAGAGAGGGAAGACAAATGGTTTGGGCTACCTGTTGCCTGGGGTGTAGTGGGGATGCCGGAGATGTGTCAGTCAGGATTTCTCCACGCTTTTTGTTTTGATGCATCATAAGAAAATGAGCTTCCAGGAGGGAGATAATCTCTGCTATAAGCTATGGCACTGCCAGTGAATCTTGGAAACACTAGAGAGGACCAGCTTAGTTGAGCTAAAGCTCAGAGAGCTGAGCATTTTTCATTCTGGGATGGTACCTGCGACCTAGATCTTCAAACATACCTTGTGTTTTGCTTTCCCTTTTGTCTCCACAGGAGAGAAACAGCCTATCTCTTGTTTTACATGAAAAAGCACCCTCAGTCACCCTGTCCAGGTGTATCAGAATGTCTCTGAAAGCTGTGCATTGTCCGTGGAGCTCAGCACCTCTGTGCCAGGGTGGGCATGTACAAATGTTTCACCAGAGAGACACTCTGCACTCAGCAGCCTTAGTCTTCATGTTTATTTATGAAAAAATTGCAGCAGACACTCAGCTAGAGAAAGGATATAGGAACTGCTGCAACTAGAGATGTTTTCTTTAGTGTATTTTTTATTTATGTGATTCTACATATTCATTTCCCCTTTAAAAGATGGTGAAGTTAGTCCTTGTCTCTGCTGCCTTACCTCATCCTTAATGCTGATGCCTGGATTCCAGTCCAGGGGAAGGGTTTGGCCTGAAAGCCTGTCTGATGTCCTGGGGAGCTGTGGGAGCCATACACAGCCAGTAAGAGCTTGAGGTTTCCTTTTTCCTTTTAGCACTATATAGATGCTGGGCAGGAGACCCCAAAAATCACCCCAGAAACAACTGGAGGAAGGATCAGAACCCTAATGACACACATCAGTGGCACACACTCCTTAAAACCTCCCTGAAAATGAATCACTGCAGGGGCTGAGATGTGTCAAGAGGTGTTTTGAATCAGGAGCTATTGGAGCAGTTTTGATTTCCCAGATGAGTTTGTATAAATTTGTGCAGGTGATTATTATTTCAGCAGGCTTGTCAAGCTTCTTGATGCATTTTCTTTCCTGTAGAGCAAAATGTTCAGAGCAGCAGAGATTCTGAAGCTGGTTGGTGATTTTGCACAGTACAGGCTACACATGGTGGTAAGGGAAGTGAGATGCCTTGGTGTGCTTGAACTTTTGGGATTTTTGGTTGTGTGGCTTTTAAAGCACTCGTGCTGATCCTCTTGGATTGAGGATCCCAGCAGCTGGAGATCTGGAAGTACCTTCAACCTAATAGACCCTATGACTGTATCTTTACAAAGGTGCTGGTTTTGTGGGACTGAGCAATGATGAGCAATATATTAAAATGATATTAAAATTATGTAAATTATATAAAACTAATGTAGATATACTACCATCTATGTGTAACATAATTGTATTTTGGTAATGATGATGAAGTCATGTCCATTTTCTGAAGGTAAACTGAGAAATCTTAGAGCATAGCTGTGAAATTACTCCTTCACAGTGTAGCAGGTATTTATTTTGCTGTGTTAGCAAGGTCTGTTATTCTATTCAGCTCTGTATTTGTATTATTTATTCTGTGGTGAAAAAATCCCAGTGTATTATTTGCCATCAGGATGAGGAATTTTCAGCCTGTTCACCTTCAGGAATGCATTGTACTCTTTCTAAAGCATCTTGCAATGGGTGAGTAAGAAAACCAAGTTTCTGTTTGCCTTCCCAATACTGCCTCTGGGAAGGAGCTGAAAAAAGCTGCACTTTCAGGAACTGAGAAGTTAATGGGATAAGAAACTGACATTTCTAATTAGCTGTAACTTGAAATTTAAAAACTTATCCTTATGAAAATTGCCTTAAATGCATCATTACCTTCCAGGGATGTCAGCAGTCAAGGAAACAATTGCAGAGATATATTTGAGAATCTTTTCAGTCAGTGGAAATTAATTCCAATGAAAACTAATCCGTGTTCTTTTGAATAAAATATTGTGGGATGCATCCCTTAGAAAATCAGCCTTGTGGTTTTATTCTTGATCTGTTCCTCCTAAACACTGCGAATGCAAGTCCAATATTCAGGGTAGAGCTGCTGTTAATGTTCAGCTCCAAGAGCCACTGAGAACCAGCCAAACCTGGACACTTCACCCTCGTGCTGGAGGCACAGTGAGTTTGTTTTCAGGTTTGCTATCACGTGAAAGCTCAAATTGCCTCCACATGCAGATGGGCCATGGGAGAGCAGCAGGGTGAGAGAACTGCATGGCAATGCAAAAACTCTGGTTTAAAAACTGCCCCAGCTGAGCTGCTTTTGCAAAAAGTCACCTTGGCTGCCTCTGTGTCCACAGCAAAGCCCAGCCTTGTGCTGGATAAAGTGCCTGAGGAGTTATTTTCATCCCAGGAGCCCCCTTCCAGCCCAGTGCCTGGGGTCCAGTGCTGCTGGGCTGCTGAACTGGCATAATGTGGAGAGAGGTGGGAACCTTGCTCCAGGGCTGCTGGCATCAAACAGCTCCTGGCATTTCTGCCAGAAACACTTTGCTACCAAAAAACTGCCAGGAGGAGTTTTTTTTTCCTCCTCACAAAGGAGCCAGGGCTGTTTGTCCCATGTTTGAGTCACTGCACAGATGAAGCCCAGCACCGAAGGCAAGGGCTTTGAAAAGGCAGATAAAGCCAAGAGGATGTGTTTGCAGAGATTATTGTAGATCCTGGTAACTCCTTGTTTCCGTTTTTTGTTTGGTTTAGGATTACCATGCAGTAGCAAATTACACATTCTGTGCTTCGTCCCTGCCAGACTCTTCCTCAGATTCAGATATTCCTCACCTTCAAGAAACACATAGAAACCAGGGAAAAAAAGGAAATACATCTAATAAATTATTCCCAAAGGTATAATTTCTAAAATGTCCATTTGTAATTTACAAAATCACTAAAGGAAACAATGATTCAGAGAGTAATGGTCATCACAGATCTCTCCTCTACATAATCCCTTTTCCTCACAAATAAGGAGAAAAACCACGAAGGGGAATGAAATCTCCATGTAGCACCCTGGGCACTACAATTGCTGCATAAACCCTGCTTTCATGGCAGAATTCAGGCCCACAGGCCTGCTCTTTTGGAGCTCAGAAATACAAGGGTTCTGAATGGAATGAGCACTCATCATACAGCGGCTGAGAGCAAAAGCTATGGGGAGCCTTGAGATCAAATATATATATTTAAATAATAAAAGAAATATTAAAAAGTATAAAAAACAGGTTCCTGGTGCTGTGGGGGTGAAGTAATATTGGGAAGTTAAAAAAAATTATTCCTTCTGTGGACAGGTTAATGCTTCCTCCTGTCTGGCATCTTCTGGTGATGTGTTCAGGACAGGTGAGATGAGAATTGGTTTTGGGGCATGTGCCAACTCCCCCAGTACCACTTTTCTTGCAGAAAAACAGAAACCACGAGGCATATAAAAACCTGCAACTGAGAGCAAGGCAAAATTGCCAAAATTGCCATGAGGAGCTCACTTGACAAACTCATGAGGAGCCTGCAATGAGTGTTTAAGTTCTTTAAAAGGTGAGATAAACCAAAATCCCTGCCTCCTCTTATTCTAGCACTTCTGCCCGTGTTTTCCTTGTCTGCAGCCAGTCAGCAGGCAGGAGGGAGGGGCAAAGCTGAATTAAAAAGTTGTGCCAGAGCCCAGAGCCTCTCCTTGCCTGTGGTGCTGGGAGGAGACTGCCCATGGCCACTCACCTGGAGCTGCCCAGCGGGGCGAGGATGCCCATCCTGGGCCTAGGCACCTGGCAGGTACTGCTGGAGCTGGGGACCCTGGGCAGGCAGGTGACACCAGCAGATCTCTGGGAATCACAGCAGATTTTCACAGCAATCTCCTCTCCTCACTGGGGGAATGCAGCAAATCCTCTGTGCGATGTTTCCTTTCCAAATATCTCAGGTGATGCTGGTGTTCATTCCTGTCCTTCAGGAAGTCTTTGGAGTGAGTGGAGGTGGTCAAGTAGGTACAAAATTCTTCTTAGCCATGGAAAAAGAATTACATGCTACAAAAGTAAAAACTTCCCAGCTCATTTTTCTTTGTATTTTGGAGGTTTTGTGTGTGTGTGTGGGGAGGGGGTTCTGTTTTTGTGTATTAATTTGGAGTTTTTTGGGGGTTTTTTGTGTGTGTGGGGGGATTGGTTAAGGTTTTTTGTTTTGTTATGGGGTGGTTTTGTTTTGAGGTGATTTTGTTTTGTTTTGAAGTTTTTTTGTTTGTTTTGGTTCGTTTTGGTTTGTTGGGTTTTTTTTGCTTTTGGCACTGGGTATTGATATCCCAACATGGCACTGTCATCTTTGATGGGCGTGTGTAGATACAGGAACTGAAGGGGCAATGAGCAGATTTGGAAATGGGAATTCTCAATAATTCCTTAGAGACTGAGGATAACTTATTTTTATTGGCAGCAGATGAGAATGCAGCACTTTGCAGGAATATAGTTTGGGTGGTTCTTTACCTGCAAATGTTACCTAATGGACTTTCAGCAAGAGAGAGCAGCTTTAAGAATACACTGAATTATAAATGTAAAAGGAGTCTGGAAATGAGCTGAAAATTTTAAGAAACTGATCTTCTTAAGGAAGATAAAAAGATGAAAAAACTAGATTTTCCCCTGGATCTGAGACTGGAAACAAAATATGACAAATCACAACTTCCCAGCTCCATGAAACACTTTCTCAGTCAGCATAAAAATATCTTAAATTCTTGTCATATTTTTGGATCAGTTGATGCTAATCAGCATTTAACTTTACACAAATGGGGATAAGTTTGTTAGACCCTTTCAGTCTTCATTTTTCTGATGACAAAGGACATTAAGAAGCCTGAAGTAGTTAAAGCAGGCTTTAAAAACCAAAGTGTGCCTTTGGGGGAGGCCTCTTAGGACACAATGCTGTGGGGGAGCTCTCTGAAGGAACTTAAGCTGCCAATAGAAACTGGTTAGGACTAAGCAGAAGGAAAATTTTGGGCACACAATCCCTGCCACCACAAAAAAAAAGTCTTCTGTTACGTAATGAAAAGCTGGCCCAAACCCATGGTGATTATTTTATCAGAGCTATTGGATTCTGCACCTTTTGGTGCAGAGCCTCCCCTTTACCCCACAGCTCTGACTCGGAGCTGAGCTCAGTGAGCACCTTGAAAAATGAACCAATGGATTATTTTCTCTGAAAAACATCTCACATGACAGAGTTTTATGTAACCTCGGGGTACCTTGCTGCCCTTGCTCTCCACTGACCCCTCCCATCAGATGCCTGGCAGCACCCAGAGAGGAGGTGCTCCAAAGTGCCAATGTTTGGCCACTGTTAGCCTGCTCCCCCATGCCTGCTCCCCCATGCCTGCTCCCCCATGCCTGCTCCCCCATGCCTGCTCCCCCATGCCTGCTCCCCCATGCCTGCTCCCCACGCTGCCCTGGGAGGCTCACATGGAGGAAGGGATGGGGTGGGGAAAGGCACTGCAAAAAAGAAAACCTGAAAAACTTCTGACTGGCTCTTTAGTTGTGTGTAGCCTTGTGGGGGGGGGGAAATGGCTGTGTTTTCTGTTTTGGTTGTTGTTGTTAATTTAGGTGAACCAACTGAACACCCTTTGACTGGAAAAACTTGGGAGAAGTGATATAGTTTAAAAAAAACAAGAAAAAAGTAGGAGGTGGTCATGGTTTTGAATCACATTTCTGTTTGGAGTGCCATTTTTTGGATTCAGTCATCAAACAGCTCTTTGCTGTCTCCAAGCCAAGAATCTGAAGTGTTTTGTTTTGCTATAAAGTACCAAGTGTGTATTTTACCCAGGAGGTGGCACTGTCTGTAGTGTTTTGAGTCCCCTGACCTCCCTGTCCGGTGTCAACAAGAGCTGGATTGTTTTTGTGCGTGCATTCCAGAGGTGCTTGGTTTCCTCATGTCACCACTATGTCACACTAAATTTTCTTTTAATTTCTGGGGAAATTAGAACTTATTTCAAGACAGCCTTGTGTCCCAAGGTGAACTTCCAATCCTTAGAAAAGGTGGATCAGCTCAGGCACCTCATCAGTGACTCCCTTTGCCGTTTGATTTCACAAGACGAATGAAAGCCAGACCTGGACTGGAATACCTCGTTATTTGGGGGCTTAAACCCGCCAGATTTGCAGGGCAGCAAACTTCTCAATGTGCTCTTTAGCAGATCACTGGCTTCTCCTCTGGTTTCAGTCTCTCCAGGGAGCAGCCAGGGATGCAGTGAAGTTTGCCATCGATGTTGGGTACCGCCACTTCGACTGTGCCTCCATGTACCAGAACGAGAGCGACGTGGGGGATGCGCTGCGGCTCAAAATCGAGGAGGGCGTCGTGAGGAGAGAGGAGCTCTTCATAGTCAGCAAGGTGTGTCCTTGGAGGGTGTTCCTCACAAGCTCCAGGGAGGGGAGACAAAGTCCCAACATGGAAAGCGCCATGGGAAGAAGCCGGTCTGGGAATTAACTCCTCTCTGTCAGGGCGATCAATTTGTGGATGGAGGGGTGAAGGAATAGGTCAAGCCCTGAGAAAGAAAAGGCTTGGTTTGAGAGGGGTTTTTTTGTAGTCCATGTCCATTGTCAGCCATGGAGACAGGAACTGAGGCCGTGCTCTCGGTGGCCTCTGGGATAGGAAGCAGGGCTATTGTGTCCATGGTCACTCCCGCTGCGCCGCCGGCCTCAGCCTGTCAACTCCTGTGTGTTATGCTTTGTTTTGTTTGTTTTGTTTGTTCCCCCAACAACAATGGTAGGAAAAATAAAGTAACTTCTATCTGCTGGAAGCTGGCAGGTCGATTTTCACCAGGTTCACTTATTTTCTTTGTTTTAATTGTTGCAGTAATTGATGGAATTTCAGAATCTCCCGTCCTCATTTTACTTACTTAACAGTACCACAAATCACTTCAGGTGCCTCAAGTGGCACTTCCTCAGGATGAGAAGATGTGCCACACCCTGCCGTGTGTTTCCCTGCCAGGGATGCTCTGCCATGGTGGGGGCAGGAGAGCAGCTCCCAGGCTTTGTGTTCCCCACAGCTCTGGTCCACCTTCCACGAGAGATCCCTGGTGAAGAAGATGTGCCAGAAAACACTTGCTGCCCTCCAGCTGGATTATTTGGATCTCTACCTGATGCACACTCCCATGGGATTCAAGGTATTGCAGCTTTAATCTTGGCATCCATCTGTCAGGGCTCTGCCCCTTCTGCCTTTGGGATCAGACATGTCTTTGGTCCTCTCCAACAAGGAGTCTTGGTAAACCTCATCAGGACATAATGAGAAAGCTCTGCAGGGAGAGCCCAGGAGGAAAGGTAAGGTCATGGCTGCTAAAATTAGGTCTTGTAGTACAAAAACCACCTTATTTTTCCCTGCAGAGCATCTTCAAGTCATGGACCAAATTACCATCCAGATCACATTCCTCTTACAGTGTGGGGGTTTGGCTGCCATTTCCTTATCAAGAATCAAACATGTGAACTGCTTAGTTCCAGTTTTTCTCCTCTCTCTCTGCCCCCAAGTTAAGTAAATCCTGGTTTCCCCATCATGTCACCTCCCTGGCCTTCTCCCAACCCGAGGCACACAGAAGAGCCTGCCCTTCCTCTGCCTGCAGGACAGAGTCTCAAGAGACAGATTTTCTTGAAGATTTCTCTGTTGGTGCAGGCTACTCCTTTCAGCCATGTCTCACCCCACCACAAACACAAGCCAGGATATCCAGCACAGTGTCTCCAGCTTGCTGAAATTTCTAAGTGGTTTCTTTAAGTAGTTACAGTTGAGCTGACCTTAGTGTTGCTTTTCCTTTTTTGTGCTGATAGGCAGGAGAGGAGCTATTTCCTGTAGATGGAAACGGCTCCATCATTCCCAGAGATACAGATTTTCTGGATACGTGGGAGGTACGTTCATTTCCAGGCCAAAAATATCTTGCTAGTTTGAAACAACAGCCTGAAAACTCTAAGCTTTCCACTGTGGGAATTGTTCTGAGAGAATTTCTAACAGAAAGTGTTTGAGATTGCTGATTTCTCTGTGTCCTTGGGCTCCTTTTTGTGTCACTGTGCCAAAATTTAGGTATTTTTATATTTACTGCTTGCTGAACTGGCTGGGTTGGCATAACAAGAGGAAATCTTTGACTGTGTGCACCCTGCAGTGGCTTGGGCTAACAAATGCTATCGCTCTCATCCCTACCCCACACTCTGGGCAATTTTTGGTGCCTTTGTTGTAGCCATGCTCATCTCTTGTTGCACCCAAGCTGTCCAGACCCCAGGAAAGCCAACACGCCCGTGCCAGAGCACCAGAGCACCCCAATTTGTGTCTCTAGAAGGCAGTGGAACTTGGCCCAAGTCCTTTGCTAAGCTCTGTGTGCAGCACAGGCTGCGTGGGAGACCAGGCTTGGGTGTGAGTTCAAATTCCTGCTTGGCTGATAGTCTGGGCTTCCTCTGCCTTCCACTCCCACCGTGTGCTCAGCACAGCCAGGCCAAAAGCAAATAAGAAACTCTCCCGAGTCAGAAATCACTGATGTTTTTTGCCATCTGTCAGATGAACAATAAGGCACATTTATGTTCTTCATTTGAAGGAAAAATAGCGGACATTTCATTTTGACAGCAACTTCAAGTGAAAATTATTTCTGCTTTGGAACAAGGGTATCTTCTGCTCTAAAGGCTGGTAGCAGATTATTTTCCCTTGTTTCTCTTCTGCTGGATGGGACAATCTAATTAGGGCTGTCTGGCTGTTTTATTGCTCATTAGTGTGAAAGAAAATAGGTGATGGAGGGGCAACACAGTGCTTCTTATCCTATAATCCAACTGCTAAATGGTACATCTCTCTTAGGAAATTAATCAGAGATGATCACCAGTATCCATCCTGCTCCAGCTGTCTTGTAACAGCTCCTTGCTGAGCTGCTCTGTTCCTAAGGAGGCACTTTTTATTATGGGCTGATTATTTGGATAGCTGTGGAATTACCCTAAAAGAATCCCTTCCATCTATGTGAAGGTCTGCCTGGGGGCAGTATTTGAAAATAGTCATATTTTACTGAAATAAGACTAGTTGAGGAATTGTGTGAATATTGCTGCTGTTTATCTGCATGGTGACACACCCTGTGAGATCCTGAGTCTGAGCAGAGCCCCACTGTTCATGTGCTGTTCTCACAGCACAGCACAAGACCAGTCCAGCCAGGAAGATTTTTACCACTGAAGTTTTTGTGTGGGCATTTTTCCATATAAAAATTGAAAGAACTTAACAGGAGGTGTGACTCTGTGGTGTTTCTAGGCTATGGAGGAGCTCGTGGATGTGGGAATGGTGAAGGCAATTGGAGTCTCCAACTTCAGCTGCAAACAGATCGATCGGCTCCTGAGCAAACCGGGCTTGAGACACAAACCTGCAAATCATCAGGTGAATCTCCCCCAGCTCCTCAGTACTGACATCACTCCTGTCTGGGGTCTTGCACTGGGTGGAACAGCTCTTAAAAGTCCCTTAAAACCCCCACACCTCTTCAAAGCTGATGTGGCACTTAGTAGGTCACCACAGTGATGCTAAACCTTGAAGCACCTTCTGCTTCTGAGAGGTGAATGCTAATTTTTCCTTTTTTTTCTTTTTGAGATTGAGAGCCACCCCTATCTTCCTCAGAAAGAGCTGATCAAGTTTTGCCAATCCAAAGGGATCTCTGTCACTGCATATTGCCCCCTTGGAGCACCCAACTGGCCAGGGTAAGAATGTTTTGAGATTTCTTTCTTGGATGTAGATTGGAGTCAATGCAGCAAACCAGTCTTAGGATGTGGATGAAACCTCAGAGTACAACTGCTGTAATTAAAAAATGATTTACTAATTCATTAAAAATGGCACCCACAGAAACCTCCCACTTATTGTGATATTCAGTCCACTACAGTTTCATATTTTGAATAAAAATGATCAATTGATTGATGAAAGCAGAGAAGAGAATTCTTGACTGAGCTTTTGTGAGCTTATTAAACATGTAGGAGAATTTCTGAACTAAATAAACCCCTCACAAACCAAACAAAAAACCAAAGCAGCAGATGCTTATGAAAATAGCAACTTTGCAGTCCTGCTGAGACAAAGGGATTCAGTTTTTAAATGGATAAGATGCAGAAATTTTGCTTTTACTCCCATCTTCGTGGCTTTCTCTGACCCAGGACAGGGCGTTTGCTGGAGCAGCTGTGCTTGTAAAGGACAAGATGAAATTCTTGGGCTCTGGATCAAAGAAATTCCCAGCCTGATCTCAGGCTGGACATAAATGTGTTATAGTGACCTGTTTTTACTAGAAACTACAGGCCTCTTCCCATGTGCTCACTTGTTATAAAAGGAAAGAATGAAGGCAGGAACTGAAGAACCAAGATATTAAAGTGTGCAAGACTATGCTTTTTATCATTTAAATAATATTCCTAAGATACAGGGCTTGAGGGAGAAGACAATGGGTCATTCAACTACTGAAGCTTTTTTTTTTTTTTTTTCTTTCATTCTCACAGGTCCAAGCCTGACCACATTTCCCTTTTTGATGATCCTCAAATTAAGGAAATTGCACTCAAGCACAACAAAACCCCAGCTCAGGTTAATACTGATCAGAGTTATTTTCCCTGCTGACATGTGTGCCAAAGTACCTACTTACAGAGGCATTATGGAATAATGATATGGAGTTCCAGCTGTGTCTTGTATGCAGTTTAATGCTTTAGAAAAATATTCTGCCTTAGTTTTAGTGATGCACAAAAGTGGCTTTGGGCTTACCTGACACACTGGCTGTCTCTGCACACCACATCCCTGCCAATCCTGAACTCCTGCTCAGTGCACTCCCTCGTTGTCATCTCAGCTTCAGAGATGGAGAAGGATTTAATGAGCTTATGTAGTAATTAGCAAGGGTTTAGGTAGTGCTTCTCCCCTGTGAACCCTCTCTGATTACCAGCAGAGCTGCTCTGTGTAACCATGCAGGCACACCTTTGGTTTTCAGCTTTCAGAAGACAGGCAGCACTTCTCTCCTGTAAATTCCCTGTGTGTTCCTGCAGGTGCTTATCCGGCTCCAAATTCAAAGAAACGTGAGTGTCATTCCCAAATCTGTCACTCCACAGCGTATTGAAGAAAATTTTAAGGTATGAGGGTACCTTACAGAGTCATTAATGGTGTTAAACTACACAGGAAAAAAACCCCTCTGCCAAAGGTACAAACTGCCCCCTCAGACTTAGAACAAAGGCAAAACCTTTGCCAGATGCCACACAGGTTATTACTTCTTTATGAAAGCAAAAAGTCACTTTGAAAGTAAGGGGCCATGTCTTCATTAGAGCACACCAGGTAAGAGCCAAACCCTTGCACCCTGTGGTACAATTGTGGTGCAGGCAGACCCCACCAGCACCGTGACCTCCCACATTTGTTCCCTGCTCTCCCTGCTGCACACCTCCCAGTGCTCCAGCCTGCTTTTGGTGTTCTTTCTGCAAGCAAACTCCTTGTCTCACTGCAAACTGAAGTGACCCAGCTGTCTGGGACCCTCATGCAGGTGTTTGACTTCGAACTGACTGAAGAGGAGATGGAGACTCTCCTTGGTTTCCAGAGGCGCTATCGCATCTGCACGTTGAGCCAGTGAGTACCACCTCCACCTCCACCCCCTCCAGCCTTCAGGAGGATGGGATTACCACTGGATATCCTCTTAACAGACTCTATTTGATAGCTCCACTTGAAAATAACGAGAGAGGCAGCCTTAGCCAACACCTGGTCACATCTGCTGCAACCTCACTTTTGGGTTTATTACAGCATTGCCTGTCCTGCACGGGTTGGGAACACTGGGATTGCTGCAGGCACAATGTTCTGAAGATATCCTCTACTAGATGCATACCAAACTGCTGTCTGAAAATCAAAATCAGCTGGAAATCCCAAAATAAATAAGCAGCCATTTCCCCCACCCCATTTTCTTTGGCTCCTTTACATAAGGGACAGTCAGAGTAAATAAACTCCATTTTTAGAATGAGAGTTGTAAGGTTTTTTTGGAAGGGAAGAGCTGTGCCTATGTACTCCTGCCAACGTTATTAAGGCAGTGCCTAGATAACAGAATGGTCACAGACTCACCAGGATCTGCAGTTTGTTCAGCCTGGGGGCTTGGGAGTTCCCAAGAGAGAGGTGAACTCAGGGAACTCTGGCAATTTCAGCTGAGCAAAAGATACATTATCCTTTGAGAAGGAGGTCACTGGTACACGTGAGGGTTACAGAAAATTCACTTCCCCTGCCCTGGGTACACTAAGCAGACACACATGTTTTTAATGTAGTTCAGTTTTAGTTCTTTTACCAGGGAGAAAAAAACTTTTCCTTTCAACTATTTCCTTAAAATGCTTTAATCATGCTCTCTTCTTCTAGATGCAAAAATCACAAGGACTTCCCTTTTTTTGAAGACTGACACAAGCATCAGCTTCAGATCCTCCAGGAATCCAGACCATTTGTTGTTATTTCAAGCAATTTGCAATAGCTTGTGTATTAATTCATGATAGAAGGGGAATATGTATTTAAAAATGGGAGAAGGTAACTCACAGGCATTCTGATGGGTTACCTTTGAATATGGATACATTTGCTTCTCTTTTTATCAATCATTTGTATCAGTCCTTTATCTGCTCTTGTAACACAATTTTCAGTTGCAGCAAAATATATATTCTCAATTTAGTAATGATAATGAAATTTAATAAACCCACACATTGGGATTAGGGAAAAGCAGTCTTTGTCATAACTATAAATCCTGACAAAGTTCAGAAAAAATTTAAATTCTCTGTTTAGTTCTACTTTTGGACAAAAGGTCAATACATACACTATCTTTTAATTATCAGTACAAGACAATCTATTTAAAATCAGATCTTAATGATACGACATGCTGCCTAAGATGCTGAGTTCAGTAATTTCAGTGAAACAGACTGAAAGCTCTTTAGAGGACACTGCTGAATTGTGATTGAGGTGCTCTTTTCTTAATGAGGTTTCCTATTTATGAACTGCTAAAAACTAATAAACTACTGGGAGATTTGTATGTTTAGTTTAGAGTATCTGCAAGGGTGTATAAATACTGTCTTTATCAGTAGAATGGCTACTGTTGAGACTGTGAATCTCTCCTAGAAAATCCAAAGTCTGATAAAGGAGATACACAGGAATTATTTTCTTTGGCAACTGTCATATTTAGCAAGCAGAAAAGCTGGGCAGCTTCACAGCAGCCAACAGTGGATTTTCACTCTCCTGTACTGTTCCCTAGGTACTGTTTGCTTGTGTTTTGACTCAAAAGATGTCTCTGGATGCTGTTGTCTCTGGTTAAAAAAAGGTCAGTGCTGCTGCAGCCCATGCTGGTGTTTTAATGAGGTATCTGCTAATCAAGACTTGCTCTTAAACTCTAATCCTTGACTCAAACTCCTGTACTTGCTTTAGGCTCTTGCAGATCAGGATAAAAACAATCTGGCTCAGCACTGCATGCAGAGAGAAGGACAATTGTGTAATTAAGGTTCAGGACTTGGATACACACTTCATGGATATCCTTTTCCAACTGACTTTCTTTGTAGTTGATAAAGGAAATGATGACACATCTTTGAGCTACTTCAGACTTTTCCAAGATATTTGAATAACAGGTGTCCTAGAAACAACAGAGCAAATTCCCATCAAATTGGATTTCCTACAGCAACTCTTCTAAAGAAAGAGGTCTGAAAAATCTGTCAGGGATTGACACTTAACAGCTCTAATGTAGTGATATGGACAGGAAGGTGCCTGTTGTAATGGGCATTCTCCTTTTTTCCTCCTCCTGAACATGCTACATTTAAAAGGCCAGTTGCAGGATATCATCCTAGATGCAATTAGAAAGTGAAATCTGTGGAAGGTGCTCTGCTCCCAGGTATTCAGCCTGTGGTCACCTGTCAAACCACAGCAGTAGCAGCAATACCTACTTAAATATTGCCTTGAAATATTCTCTGCTTCACAGGAATTTTCTAACCACATTCCAATTTAATCACAGCTATCAGACTTGAAGCTATTTACAGGATGTTTATAGACTGTGGTAGGCAGGAAGTCAGACTAGATGATCACAGTAGCCATATAATAGCAAAAAATTCAAAACAAGTTAGAAGCCAGAGATTGTGCATTTGTTTCAGAGACAATAGCTCTTTTTCAGCTGCAGAGCCTTTAGTAAAGGTAAAAGGAGAAGAATTTGGGTGGTGTCAGTTACTGGGAAGTAAAGCTCCCCTGTTTTGCAGCAGAGCCACAGCCCTATTTCCAACATGCCTTTCTAGAAGAGAGTTACTGCCTCACAGCAAGCACAGCCCTGAGCCTGCCACGAGCAGTATGGAAAGGGACAGAGTATCCCAAATTAATTTTCAGTTTCTATCAGCTGTGCAGCAGTGCTCTTACTCCAAACCCACACATACATCACTCCTAGTCAGCAGCACATTATCTGTGCCAATGAGCCCAGTAAAATGAAAACACCTTAGCTTAGCATTTTGTCTTTGTATCACAATGCCTTGTCCCATGACTTCAGCATTTTATTGTGGAGTTCATCCATTCTGGTAGAGTCAAGCCTCATGAAAAGTTCCAAAGGGGCTGGGTGAAAAAAGTAAAATGTTATGTCTGTGTTTTGGAGGGAAAACTGGCTAACACAGGTAATGAACAATAGGTAAAAATCCAAAACTCTTTGCTGATCATCGCTGCTCAAGTTTTCCATCTCTTGCAGTTCCAAGCTCTCTCATATTGAGGTCAACATCATTCAGAAGCAGACTGAATGAGAAGCCAAAGACAGCAGATACAAACCTATTCCATGAATTTTTTGCATGCAGTCCTGCACAAGAAATACTGGTCCTTGCCTTCCTCTGCATCTTAAAAGAAGACTTACACAAGACTGACTGGGATAATCAATGGCCTAGGAACAATTTATACAGATGGCAATTGACCTGACACAGTACAAGCAGCTGTGCCAGATGTTTATCAAACCTGGAGCAGCTTGCAAAGTGTGACTGGTAATAGACCAGTTGTTACTTGCTCCACTGTAAAAACCAGTAGAATCAAATGAATCTATCAGCAAATCAGCCCCAAACAAATCAGAGATGGCAATTCTTCAGAAACTGTGTGAGGCATCCTTCCCTTGGAACATAACAGATTCAGAAGGTAAATGAACAGCAAAGTTAACTGGTGGCTGTTAAACACAAAAGAGCAAACTGCTGTCAGAATATTTAAATAACACTCTGCTGCAATACTCAACTTACTCCTCTTCAGCAACTTATTTTGACCACAGCTGGAGACAAGATGCTGCAATATGTAGATGCTTGGTCTGATTCAGTTCAGCTGTTCTTATAAGCAACTACCAGCTGGCTTGTAATCAGGCCTGTTTCAGTTTAGAAAAGCTGGGTTTTTTCTCCTTAAGAATTTGGAAAAAATACAGAGTTTTGCAGATGTTTGCACTAGTGGTCCTGTACCATGCACTTTAACAAGTTAAGTGCAAGAGCAACGTGGCCTATTTAAGAGTTTTAAGAGCTGCCTCACAGGTAAAATAAACACAGTCCTGCCAGAATAAGACAGGGCTCTGTATTTTTAAAGAAACCAATGAGAAGGCAGAGGGAGGGATGACAAATAGTTACTCCCAGTTTGTAAATGACACACTTGGGGAGTATTAAGTGACTGAAATGAAAATAATTTGTCCCAAGTTAACTGTTCTGTGCCCCAGTTAAGCAAAAGACTCCAGATTCCTAGTTGTATTTTCAACACAGTGAATGCAAATGAAAATCCAAAGACAGGATTTTCTTTTCCCATTTTGAATACTGTAGTTTCCTGTGCCCCAGTTTTCACAACTCTGAAACAAGTGCATTCCATAGCATTTGTGCAGTCTTGTGAGCTCAGCAGAGAAGTCCTGCCCCTTTTTTCCCTGAGGGAAGCAAACACCAAGTTAGAAAGCATCATATAAAAAGTGATTCCAGCCAGGCAGGCCTGTGTATTTGTGCTCCAGTACCAGAAGTAAAGCTATTTTCTCTCAAAAGAACATCAACTGCAACCTGAAACAAACAGACTACCTGTGCTGTCCTGCCTTCAATCAGCAAGAGGCCAGTTCCAAATATTTCTTGTATTCCCCTCTACTACACAAAAACACCTGCAAAAACAGCATCTTGCCTTCTCTAATGAGATAATTGCTGATTTTCTCTACCTGTTTTCCCTGATAAATCAGTTCACCATCATTCTTTGCTACCACATGAATGGATCTGTCCTGTGAGACCCATTTTCTTTAAAAGATGAAATAAAGGCCTGCTAATCTGGTATCATTTGGAGCAGTGAGTGCAGCTGGAAGTGAAACAAATTTTGTGCAAGTGCTGATTTTACCAGTTCCAAGGACATGTTTTTTTCTGTTAGCTGCTCTTAATCTTTCCTGTAGGCTGGAAATCCTCTTCCCAGGATGTGCTACAGTATCACACTAGCTCAGCTGCTGCAGCAGAAGTCCCCAGAATGTCTAGGAAGAGGCCAACAAGGTGGAGCTGAACTACAAGTCCTCAAATTAAGAACACAAAACAAAGCACAACCAACTTTTCATTGGAAGAGCTACAAGACTGTATTTGTCCTTAAAAATGTCTTTGATCAGAAACCCAGAGATCTGTCAAATCACAATACAAAAACAAATGCTGTGAACAGCTTCAGCAGGAAGAGCTCAGTTAGCAGGAATGCTGAGCTCCGGATATGGAACTCTTTGATCTTTCCACTTTACCTTTTAGGAGATGAAAGGAAAGCTCTGCTCTTGTAGGCAGAGAGTGTGGCACAAGCATGGGGGTATAACAGACTGTATTTTACTACAACTATTCCTAGATTGAAGAAAAGACTGCCTCTTCCTCTATCTCAGCCTTAATGATATCTATAATATATATTTATTATATATATATTTAATAATTATATCTGTATCTTGGAGAAGCAATCCAAAACCATTAAGGGTGACAGGTTTTCCTGTCACTCCCTTCCCATGCTTTCTGACAACAGCCTGCTCTCTCTTCTGCCTTGTGCACCATCACCCCTGCACTCAGGCGCTTCCCTGCTCTCCCTCTATTCCCCCTCTGCCACTCCACCAAGATCCAAGCCCTCTGCCGGCTGAGTGCTGCACTGTGTCCCAGAACGACCCTTTCCAAATTCCTTCCCACCAAGTCATCCAGTGAAACACAGAGAGAGCCTGTTACAATGCCACTCCACCCCCAGTGCTCGCTGCTCTCCCTTCTGCTGGGGAGCTGCCTGTCCCAGGACCATTTTTTTTTTTTTTACTGTCTCCAGTAAAATTCCTACTTCCAGAATGGAAAATTTCAGGCACAAACTTTCATAAAGTTACAGTGAAATGAAAACAGAGGAAGCTAACAGAACCTGATGTACTATTTTGGAAACCCTGACCCTCAATGTAGCTTCTTGCCAGAACACACTTGTCACAAAAATGTTATTTGCAAGCAAGTCAACATTGCCCCAAACAGTTTTCTGTCACAGCTCAGACTAAGCAAAGAACATCACCTCTTCTGCCTTTTTCAGATGCCTTGGGGATTTTGTTTATCACATTAGAGACTCCCAAAAACACTCCCAGAGCTGAAGCTTTCTGTATGCGCTCTTAAGTCCAGAATTTAAAGTGATTTATAATCAATTTATCTTAGAAGAATCAGCATTAAAGGAGCATACTGCTGCAAGTCAGACACTGATTGTCTCCTCCTCATATTTTAAGTTAAATCAATCTTGTCTGTTCAGCCTATTGTAAATTATTGTGACCAAAAATGTGTGGAATGCTCATTCTGGTCTCTGCATTACTGGAAAGATTTTTAAAAAGACTTTTGAAAATTTTCTTTCTAATAAATACTAACAATTACATTGAGAAAGCAGATTTTTATTTTTTTTTTATGTTCAATTAGTATGATTCCTTAGTCAGATTCCTTTTTATCAGAACCAGGAAAAAACCACCTATTTCACAAATACTTTGATATCAACTTCATGTTACATTTTAATCTGGCCAAGTTCACTTTAAGGTTTGCTAGGCAGTTATGGAATCACAATGCTACATTTACCATTTAGATTGGTTATTAACAGCCCTGGTGTCTCCCTTCTCCCATCTGTTCAGAGAGAAGTTCCTTTCTCCCTACACAACCTCCTCAGAGGAACCACTCACATCCCAGATCTACTCAGACATCTGAAAAACTCTCACAGTAAACGCAAGAAAGCCACCCACCATTAGCCACTGCTTTTACTGGTGCCTAAATGCATTTTGTGAGCACTCTTGAGCAGCTCTCAGGTGGCAACAGCTTTAAAACCACCACATGCAAGTATTGTGAAAAGCACAAAGGGACAAACACACCTCACAAACCAGAAGTTCAGTATCAGCCTATTTGTTTGTGCTCCCAGAACAAAGCATTAAGTTTCTGATCTGCTAGCTCAATAACAGGATTTTCTTGCAAACCCATTTTAACTCTATTTACCAATGGTATCTTGTACAAGCACAGAATTCCCTCCTGCACCATGTGCTCCCTGCTGGAGAGGGCAAGTTTTCTACTGCTTGTTAAAGCAGCCCCATAGGATGCTGTGTAGGCTTGAAGCCATCAGTGGATAAGTTTTCTGCTACCAAAAGTATACTATCACCTCAGTAAAACAAAAACTGAATTAAGCATGACTGTATTGGCTGTCAGAACCTAAACAGGTCTATTTAAAGAGAGGCACAAACAGACTCATGGGCCACAAGTTCAGCCATGAGAACAGCAGGCAGCTCCCAGGGCACACGTAAGAAGTCAACAGCAACAGATGATTTTGTGGGGGATGGTAATTTTCCTTGCTTTTATGTAATCTCTAGAGACAGCTGATATTATACAGCTGCTCCAGCATTACCACCATTAGAGCACTGCTGAAATAACCATCTCATTACACACACACTAATGAAACTGTATTTTATTATAAGCAAAACAGCTTTTATATCACCAAGAAACCAGGATCTATACACTTTTCAAAGAGCTACCCATGTAGAAATCAACTTATACTTCCAATCAGAGGAAAAAAAAAAGTATGGAGTGTTACAAAGAAACAAAACCAACCCCAAAAGTAATCAGGGGAAAAAAGCAGACCTCATTATGCAACATCTGCCAATATCCTGTCCTTCCAGACAACAATAGTCACTAGCTCCCAATCACTGTATTCCAAATTAAAAGTGACTGCCTGTTCAAACTTGCTCAATGCTTTCTGCTTACCAATTCCAGACTTGCTGTTTGGCAAAGAAAATTTACTTGCCCAATGGCTCTTCAGAACCATTTCAGCATTTCCTTCTTCCAAAAAAGAAAACAGCACAAAGTCCCAGAGTACATATACTGCATCTTTGTGGGGAAAAAAGAAGGAAAAAATGGGGGTGTGAAGGGGTGTCTGATGCAGTGAAAAAGCTACACAGACAACTCATAGGCAACAGCAGAAGCATATCTGGGAAGCCTGGAGAAAGGCAGGAAACCATCTTCAGTATTCTGCATTGAAAGGGTAGTCATCCTGAGTTAAGCACCTGGAAGAAATCAAAAAGCAAAGGTTATCTCATGTCCCAAAGACATTGTATGCAGCTGTAACCACTTCTAAGAACCATCAAGGGAAGAGATTTACTGTGTAAGAGCAAAGTCTGTTTCTCTTTGCCTTGCTGACATGCTGCATTTCAAACAAAAAGATTTTCAGTGCCTTCTGTTGTTTGAGTGATGGAACCTAGAGGTGCTTTGCAGACAATGAAGTCAAAGTTTTGCTGTTTACTGACAGGAAGATCTTCCTTGCAGCCTTCTAAAAAAAGATTTTATATCTGGATCTAGGCTTCCAAGCTGCAAATCCTCACGTTCTATTTTGAATGTTCATCTACCTTCCCAACAACTCCTGAAGAACACACAGATTTTGTAATGTACTTAAGAGGGATGAGGAAGAAAGACAAAACACCCCTACCAAAGCTAATCAGGATTTTAAGTCTGCATCATGCTCATTCCTCCAATATGGACAAAAAAAAGAAAATTATGAGTAAGAAGCCTCCTGTGGCAATTTCAGCTACAAAGAGTTTCTTGGTGACTAAACAGAAGATGAAGTTTGCTCAATGCTCATCATGTTTTGGCTCATAAAATGAACATTTTAAAAAAAAAAATCATACTCTGGGAAGTTATTTTGGAGATGACCTCTCTGAAAATTGAGTTTGAATATCCTGAATTTCAGTCAGGACTACCATCTGTAACTTCATTTACTGAACTATGTGATAATTTAATAGCTTAAGATAAGGAAGTGCCACTTACACAAACATTTCACAAGCTCTCCAGTTTCTATTAAAGCTGAGAATAGTTGCCATCTCCTCTTTAGTCAATTCAAAGTCAAACACCTAAGAGGGGAAAAAGCCAGAAATCACCTCGTTGAACAAACCAGAGCTTATAAGCAACAAAAAAAAAAAAA
>VYXF01002655.1:49081-61198 GCA_013397295.1 Polioptila caerulea | reverse complement strand
TTTTTTTTTTTAATATGTGGGTATAAAAACACTTTATCTTTTATTTTACATAAATCAGGGTAGATACCAGGACACCATTAGTGTGTCAGTAAATGCTCTGCTTCTGTATAGAAGTTAAAAATGACCTCCCTTTCCAACTGGGTGACTGAATTGTAGATTCCTGCATGAGAAAAAACACATGTTGTGTGAACAATTATCTGCTATTACTAGCAGATCGATGCCATTACTAATAACAGAACAAGTATTTTAAGAAATTCTTGTTGTAATTTGTGTACCACACCTTCATTCCCTATAAGACACAGATCTCCAACATCTTTATGTGTGCTCAGAAATATCCCAGTGCATGATTGTGCTGTGTCTGCTTTGTTCTTCCTTTTTTCCCATCTCCTCATTCAAGTGTAATTGGATCTTTATAATCCCACAAAACCAGTCACCTGCAGTCACTTGGCAGCTCACCTGGACGTTTGCAGGTTTGTGCTTCAGTCCTGGCTTGTTCAAGATTCTTTCAATCTGCTCATGGTTGAAGTTGGAGACACCAATGGCTTTTACCAGCCCAGCATCCACCAGCTCTTCCATGGCCTGGCAGAAAGAGGAGCACAGTCAGCATCAGGATACAAGACAGACCCTGAAGGAATTATTTCCTTGTGTGGCTTCATTTCCCTTCACAGGCAAGGAAAGACAACTGTTTGGAGCTGCAAAGATTGTCTCTTGGGAGAAAGTGCACACTGGTGTGTTTGTGCCATGTCTTCCATCTCACCCCAACCCAAGGGCTCCTTCCTGGAGATGGCAGAAATTCACTCTCAGTTATTTTCACATGGGAAATCAGCATAATCAGTGATGTGTTCTTGAGCCAGCACCAGAGGGCTGCAGTGCAGGCTGTGGGTATGATCACAATCTAATTTATTTCAGCAAAGTGTATTGGAGCAGTTTAAGAACAGTTGTGAAGATGGTTCTGTTTCTGTTACAGTCAAGCAGCCTGGCTTGCATTTTCACTAGAGATTATCAGCTTGACTGAGTATATATGTTTTGAAAAGCTACATTGTATATGGTACAATAAATACATAAGAATTTTGTGGCTGCTGAAGGCAATGAAAGCATGAAAAAGACTGCCAGTAACAGAAAACGTGATTTTCCACTGTGGCTGAACTTACCTCCCATGTATCTAGAAAATTTGTGTTGCTGGGTATAGCCACACCTTTGTCATCTGCAGGAAACAGCTCCTCTCCTGCCTGTCAGAGAAAAAAAAAATATATGAATACTCTTTTAATTGGCAAGTTAATACCAGGACAACTGAACACCATGACAGCTTTAGCTACTAGTAGAGAAAATACTAATATTTGTCTATATTGTTCCTGGCATTTTTACCAGCAATAATTCCTAGTAGGAATGACCAGGAATCATTCCTACAGGGAATGTCAGGTCTGTGTCCTGGATCCAGCAAAGTGGTGACTCACTAGAACACATACAGATAAAAAAGTCACACCACTTGTGGAACAAACAAGTGGCAGCTTCCTGTACTCCTCTATTATTCGTTTAAGAGAGAACTGGGTTTGTTTAAGTTTTTTTGCTTGTTTGTTTGTTTTTTTGTAAGACTTGTTAAAGTCCCAGGAACATTAAGTCAGGTTTAGGTTGAGCCACATCTGCTGAACAAGGTATTATGTAAACACACAGGTGTCCTGTGAGGAGAGCCTCAGTTGCCTCAGTTTTAGTTGGTGGCAAATCAGAACACCCCTGATACAGAAACTCAGAAAAAGAACCCCACATCCCCACATTGCTCCACATCCAGTGTGCAGATGTCAGAGTATTATGCCAGGACACTTTCACTCAAGCTCGTTGTTTGCATAAAACCAACCATGACAGCTTTGCAAATGTGACAAACAGTTGACAAGCTGAAAAGCAACAGATGGGATGGAGGTCTTAACCTGTCTGCAGCAGAAAGGAAAAACCAAGACTAGACACAGACTGAGACATCAGCTCCTTTGAAGTACATGGAGGGTGAGATGGATTTCATGTACCACTGACATGGATGTCAGAAAGTCTCACCTTTTGAAATCCAAGGTCTGTGGAACAACTTTAAGGCTCCTACAGCAAAGGTCAGCTCAATCTGTACTGTAATAAGGACTCAGTGATTAAAGAAAGAAGTGGAAGACAGAAACATTCCCTTGTTCTTTGATTCTGTAACACACAGAGGAAAGAACTTCTGTCAGGCAGCAAAGTGCNNNGGCAGAGATCAGGGGCACGGCAGAGATCAGGGGCACGGCAGAGATCAGGGGCACGGCAGAGATCAGGGGCACGGCAGAGATCAGGGGCACGGCAGAGCGGGATGGGCAGCGCTGGCACCACAGGCACGGGCCCTGCCTGGAGCAGCAGCAGTGCTGCAAGTGCTGCTGCCACCTCTGAGGAGCTCTCCCAGGAGAGAAAACCAAGGGCCCTGCTGTGACTGTACCTTGAAGCCCAGAGGCCAGTGCATGAGGTAGAGATCCAGGTAATCCAATTTCAGGTCAGCAAGAGTCTTCTGGCAGGCTCCCTTCACCAGAGGCTTCTCATGAAAAGTGGACCACAACTAGAGAAAAAAACAAGGCAGATTGACCTCCTGGTTAGAGCTCTTTCCTGAAGAAGGAAAAAAAGCACACTTCCTGGGAGCATTTCTGCTTAACATGCATTTTGAACAGTCCCATGAAAATGGAGGATGTGGAACACATCTTAAATAAAGCTCTAAAAAACACAGTGACAAAAAGAAGATTCTATCAGTATGGGCCTGAACTATTTTAATTACTCCACACTGTAGCACACAGCCTTTCCCCAGTACTCTGAATTTCCCTCTATTCATATGTTGTCACAAAGCTCTCCCCTGGATCCTAGGCCACCTTACCTTGCTGACAATGAAGAGATCTTCTCTTTTCACCACACCTTCCTTGATTTTCTGCTGGATGCCTTCCCCAATCTCATTCTCATTCTGGTACACATAGGCACAGTCAAAGTGGCGGTACCCGGCATCGATGGCAGCCACCACTGCAGCTTTTACTTGGCCAGCTGCAGACTGGAAAAAGAAGGTTAAGACCCCAAATCAAAGCATACAGGCCATTTCCTAGTTAGCTAGCAACTAAAGAAACACATACAGTGGGGTTTTAAGTAAGCGTTTTTCCATGCCATGCTCTTAAAGCTCTCTTTGTCTTACAGATGCAGGCTGCTGGGTTTGAATCCTGCCTCCAGCCATTTATCCATAGCCCCAGTCCCAAACAGGCCAACAGCCAGGTAGAGCAGAACGCTCAGCACTGCCAGAGATGGAGCAGAGGGAACCAAGTTTTGTGCCAGGGAGCTCTGCAGCCTCTTGCCCAGCCCCTCTCACTTCCCAGGGCCGTGTCTAAGAAGAGAAACAGTCAAACGGCCCAGCTGGGAGAATTTCAGTTCTATAGGGAGGGCACTGGTCTACACCTTAGGCATCCACTTCACTTTGGAGTGTTACACCGTGCTCTAGCCCAGCTCCTCCTGGGGCACATCCCGCCTGTAATTTGAACTTTATGTCAGCTGCTTCCTTCAGAGACGGAGGAGGTGTGCAAGACTGTGTTTTCTATACCCTGAAAGGGCGTGTAAGAGCTGTGCACACAGAAATGTTGGCATATCTTGTTCACGCTAATCCAGCAATTTTTGTTTCTAGGCGCCACACAGATCAGTGGTTTTGTAGTCATCGTAACAATAGCGCAAACCACCTTGTCAGAACTTGCTCGAAACGCATGGCTTGTCTTCTAAAGCCATACCTTGTTACCAGATGACTCCCGGGACCTCGCCTAGGATTACAGTTACTCAGCACGGAAGCAGCAGGGCAGTGGCACGGGAAGGGGCCGGGGGGCCGCGGCAGCCAGGTCGGGATAGCAGGGGATGGATGGGACCCGCACATCCCTGGCGGATGCGGGAGGGACGGAGCCGCCGCCTCTCACGGGCTGGGGACACCCAAGGGTCCCCTCTCCCCGCGGCGGGAGGCGGACGGCAGGGACGGAGGGAGGGCACAGCAGGGAAAACGCCTTCAAAAGCAGCGCCTGGGCTTTGNGCGCCACCGAGCCGAGCTGCCCGCGCTCCCCGCCCATCCCCGAGCGCTCCGCACCGCTCCGGGGCAGACGGCACCGCCCGCGGCCCCGGCCCCCCTGCTGTCCCCGTTACCTTCCATGTGCCCAGCCCCACGAGGGGCACGGCGGCCCCGGTGTAGAGCTGCACGCAGGTCGCCATGGCCGCAGCCGGGAATGCCGCGGCGGCACCGCCCGCGCAGCCCTTTAACAGCGGCGGTGCCGCGCCCGCCCCGCCGGGACCCGCCCGCCGGGACTGCCACGGCCACAGCCCGGGCACGGCGGCACGGCGGGCACAGCGGGCACAGCGGCTTCTTTTAAAGTTTTTTGAAGGCTGCTGAAGAATAATCAATGTTATGTTGAAACTTTGCTCATGCTAGGAGAATTTATTCAGGTGTGAGCATCAGCTGGCAATAGTGTATTTTTCTCTGTGTGCCCTTCCCACAGCAGATGCCCAGCTGCTTTGTAGCTCTTTTTTTGCCCTGCTTACCTGAGGGCAGACAGGAGTTTGTCTCTGTAATCTTCCTATTTTTTCTCAGCACCATCAGCCATCCTCAGCAGGATGTGATGCTTCAGTTAACATCACAAAACAGTTGTGTAACACAATGTTTGCCTTTTACTTTCTTTTTTCCCCCTGAATTCCTTCTCTGTAAATGTGATTTGAGCATGTTCAGACTCTTGGGGTTTGGTTTGGGGGAGAGTGAAATCAATGGAAAGATTGTGATATTAGGGGTACAGTATTAAAGCCAAGCTGTTTGAGTGAGAGGCCTGCTGCCATCCTAGTCTGGGGGTTTTCCCCCAGTGGTTTCTTGACTGAGAGATGTCTCTGTCTTTTAGAAAGGATTTTGGGCAGAAGGTTTGCATTTGCTGTAATGTACCCCAGGTCCATTGTCCTGTCTCTCATAACCGAAACGCTCAAGCCAAAAGCACAAGTTTTGTTCACACCTCATTTGAGAACAAAAGCTTTTTTCTTTTTAATCACATACAAAGGCCAAGTTCCTTTTGCATCTGTCATGAGGTAAGGGAACACCAGACAATGGGAGAGTGCTGAACTGGATTCACCAAGTGCACCAGTGGAAGAAAGGCCTGACAGGGAGCATGTGACATATGCACTGAAGGAATCTTGGTACATATGAGCTATGGATGAAAAAGCAACAGGAGAATGATACCTGGAAATATTCACTATGTATAATAGTGTGTGTTCCCCTCACAAAGAACTCCACTGAGTCAGTGTGGCCTCACCTGGGGGAAATACAGCACTCAACTCTGACCTGTGTCAGGCTCTGGGCAGTGGCTCAGCACTAACATCTGCTCTTGCACCTCGTGTCCTCATCACTTTGGGTATCTGCATGGGTCTAGTCATGTTTCCCCATAATCTGTTGGACTGAGGGCTTGTAAAGCTAGATTGATGTCAGCACAGCCTGGAAGCCAGAACAGTCCACACTTTCAGCTTCCCAGCACTTCCAGTTATTGTTCTCCTGGCACTTTCACATCGTATGTACCAAGACACCTCCCACATTCCTTGTCTGCACCAACTGGTCAGTCGTGGCTCATTATATCCAGTAATTTTAACTCCTAATCATGGCAAGTTCTTCATGCTCCTGTGACATTCAGTCTCTCAGCCCTTCTGTCATCTGTCAAGCACCTTTCATCCATGCACTCACCTACAACCCAATGATGTACAATGCAAGTAGCTCAAGCTAGCCTAAGTGTATTCACCCAGTGCATACCAATTAAATAGCAGCACAGCACGAGCACTAAGTCAGTCAGCACTGGGCCCTAATACTGTTGTTAACCTTCACAAAATGCTGTCTTGTTCATCATATTGTTCTCAAGGAAGTCTCATGACCACTCAGTTGCTCAAGACACAGCTCAGACTTCACATGCATTTGCCAGGGCCCACAGCTTGGGCTGGTGTGGATGTCATGGATCAGAGGGCAGCAGATGCTCTGCAGGTGCCCTGTGCCCACCAGCCCAAGGCACACCTGGACACATGGACACCTGGGCTGCCACAGTGTCACAACACCTCCCAGCTGTCCTAGCACTGCCCAGCCAGGCTCACCTGCACCCTCCACTGCGAGGGAGAGGCTTTGTCAGGGAAACCTTTACCCATTCCCATGGTTACAGTGAGCAGGGACCTGTCCCAGTGCATCAGCACAGCCTGAAGGGAACAGAACACTTGCTGCAGAGTCAGGCTCTGGGCAGCAGCTCAGTATTAACATGTTCCAATTCCACCATTCCCTCTGCTTCTGTGCTGTACCAGACACCTACTTAACACTGCTCATCTCCCCTCAAACCCCAGTCTCTGTTACTCTGGGCTTTTAATAGCCAGACACCAGCACTGGCTACCAGCCAAATCAGTCCAGTGATACCAATGCAGTTTCCAAGCAGTCTCAGGTGTTGGTCTCCTGTTGCTTGTTGACCCACAGTCCATACTAAGGCTGGTCCTGCTTAACTGTTCTTTTCAGCATCACTGTGTCAATGCTTGCTATACCAAATTATTCAACTTTTGACCAAGACAAGATCTCAATGGTCTTATGACATCCTTTAAAATTGAATAGGGATGATTATTTCCAATTACATTGTTAATGCAAGCTTCTGTGTTTGTTAATTTTAACATTAGAATAGAACTTCCAAACCAGCAGTAATCCAAATATTTTTATTTTGTTCAAGAATTAAACTGATCATCAATCTCTGTCCAGTTTTAGCCTGTAAAAAAGTGACTGAAATAAGGCTCAGTATGAATTGTTATTCATCTGTAGGTCTGGACATTTCTCCCACTTATTCTTCTTTCCCAGAAAGCTTTGGGCTATACTCAAGAAGTTAATTTTGTCATTTACCTTTGGGCAATGATTATGTGATTATTTGGGATGGATCTTTCTCCTGCACTTACATATCCTTAACCCTGCAGCCCTAAGTGGTGCTGATGCAAGACAGTAGATAAAATCAGTTGCTAGTTCCCTCTTCTGTTTTCTCCTTTGCTATTTCAGCCATGCAGAGACATTCATGCAATGAGAACTATCACACCTCACATTTTGTTCCAGAACAATTAGACAATTTCCTTCCACCAAAGAAGAAAACCCAAAGTCCCTGAACACATATCCTGTACCTTTGCTGGCAAGAGGGATACAGTGTAAGCTACATAGTGCACAATTTGAGGCAATGGTAGAAGCTCATTAAACCCTGGAGGCCTTGAGAGAGGGCAGGAAAAAGAACCATCTTCAGTATTCTGCATTGAAAGGGTACTCCTTGAGATTTTTGCACCTAGAAGAAATCAAAGAGGAGAGATTACTCAAGGCTAAAATAATTGCTGTACAGAAAAACAGTGGGTGTAGAGAGGAGACTCCAAAAGGAGGCTTTGAACTCAACAACTGCAGAGTAAACTTAAGAGACTTGATAGTATAGAAAACAGCCTACAGGACTAACAAGTTCCAGCCTTTCTTTATTGTTCAGGCACTGAACAGTGAGGGGACCAAGTTACTTTCTAGATACAGAGTTAAAATTCACACTGCTTACAGCAACAACAGCAGTTTCTGTGGCCTTGCAGCCAAGTCTGCCTGTCTTGGCTTCCAAGGTGCAGATCTGCAAGCAGCTGTGCTTTGTACTGCACAACAGATGGTCACTCCCCATGACAGCCACCTGTGTAAGAGCTGGCATCAATTTATAATACCCCACAGAAAAAAAGTTACCCCAAGTTGATAAGTGCCTAGTGCTCATTCCTCCCATATGGACACAGCCAGAGTTATCAACTAGAACCCTCATTTTGGAATTCCAGGCATACAAAGTTTCCTGGAGAGTGGATTTACAATGAATACACAGCATGACTTATGCTCGCCTTTCAGTCAATAAAGTGGAAGTATAACAACAGATGCTTCATGTCCAAAATTATTTCAGATTTCAAAATATACCCAATTTGAGCAGCTATACCAGTTCCTGAGAGAGCAGAATAAAGATCATTGAAAATCTAAGAGTTTGAAGGACACAAACTGTCACTCACGTGAGCATTTCACAGATCCTCCAGTTTCTGTTCAAGCTAAGAAGGGTTGCCATCTCTTCTTTAGTCAGTTCAAAGCCAAACACCTAAAAAGAGAAAACCAGCTGGATTTAACTTCTTTGCACAAATCAAATCAGAAACAAGAGTCACAAGATGAAAGAAGAACAAGTTCATATCAGAAAGGATGCTGGTTACAAGTGATGGATTCATGAAACATGGAAAGGAAAAGAAATATCTTTGGATTTTCCAGACCCTACTGGCAGAGGGAAGAAACAGAAGGAGACTCCATGTAAAGTGCCTGATAAGGTTATCAGCAAACTGTCTCCAAGAGGTCTGTCTATTCTTCACTGGACTTTTCACTGCAGCCCTGACTTTCAGACAGACAGAAAGAGCCCAGCCCTCTTGCTGCAGGAGACCATGGCAAGGGTGATAAAGGATCACTGCCAAGCCATCCCTGAGGGGCAGCACCCAGCTCACTCCTCATCCCTCACCTGGAAGTTCTCCACAATGCGCTGTGGGGTGACAGATTTGGGAATTGCAATCACATTTCTCTGGATCTGGAAGCGAAGGAGAACCTGCAGGAACAGAGAACTGAATCATTCCTCCTGTTCCAACAGCTGTTTTCCCTGAGCTATCCCTGCTTCTGCAGAGCTGCATTTCAAACACCCCTGTCCCTGCAGCCTTGGCTGCACAGCCTGGAGAGCAAAGAGGGGAGTGGTGGAAGCCCCCATGGAAGGTCTCCCTTCCAATCTGGTTTTGGCCCAGTCAGTTCCTTTTCATTCACCCAGAAGTTCTGCACTATATACAAGGCTTCCATTTCTGCAAGAGGACTCGAGAAGGGAGGTGACAACTGAAGATGAGTCAAGAATATTTTCTTGACTGATGGCCAGAGTTAGTAGTAGTGTATCTTGTAGGCCACAGAATGGACAACCTGAATTGCTTGTTAACAAGACAAAAAAGCAGCATTGTTCACAGGTTACACCACAGAGGCTGTTCCCTCTCTTCAGACACAGCTTCCTAAATTGCTGTTACAGGAAGGGGTATCCACTGCCTGGCACCAACTCACCTGTGCTGGCGTTTTGTTGTGCTTGGCTGCAATTTCTTTGATCTTGGGGTCATCCAGAAGAGAAGGTGCCTCTGGCTTAGAACTAGACGAAGTGGGGGAGAAAAGGATGAAAGAACAATCACAGAAAGGTTCTATCTTGCCCCATTAATTAAAAAAAAAAAAAAAATATATATATATATATGTACCCCTGCATCATTACTCAATTAGTCTGAATGCTTCAGACTTAAATCACACAAAGCCACTGGGGAATTACCCGTCAGGACGTCCAAGGGGACAGTATGCTGTCACAGTGATCCCTTTGGAGTGGCAGTAGTCAATCAGCTTCTCCTGGGAGAGGTATGGATGGCACTCAATCTGCCAACACAGAAGCAGAGACTGAGAGCTGTAAAACTACTGTTGCTTTCCCTTGCTCCAGAGGTTTTCCTGAATCCTAATTTCCTAATTACAGGTAGCCTTCACCCAACCCTGCATGTGGCCTATGTGAGAATACAAGACTGTAATTCTGTAACTCTATACTGAGTCTTTATGTGCTTTTCAGATCTTTTTCTGAGAGGCTTTATAAGAGTCAATCATTAGGTCAGAAGGATAGCTCATATCTGGATTCTTCATACCTCCAGAGAGAATGGTCCCTAGGAAAATACTCCAAAGTTAGTGGTTCAACAAGGTGAGACAAAGAGGAAATATTCTGGTTCTGTTTGTATGAAGATATCGAGAGAGAGGTTTAAAGTACATGCTATGACTACTTTGTTCTCCCTTTTTCCACCTCCTCATTCAACTGTAGTCAGAACTTTATAATCCCTGAAAAGTATTCAACTGCAGTCACTTGGCAGCTTACCTGGTTATTTGCAGGCTTGTGCTTCAGTCCTGGCTTGTTCAAGATTCTTTCAATCTGCTCACGGTTGAAGTTGGAGATTCCAATGGCTTTTACCAGCCCAGCATCCACCAGCTCTTCCATGGCCTGGCAGAAAGAGGAGCACAGTCAGCATGCAGTGGGTAAGACCTGACTGAACACATCCTTCCTGACATGCTCTGTTTTTCTTCATGGGAAGCACATTTTTAAAAGCTGCCATGTGCTTCTGTGAATTCTTTCCATGTAATTCTGCATACATGGAAGAACATTCTGTGACTGCTGAAGCCAACACCACTGCTGAGGACAGCAGATGTGATTCTTCCACTTGGGATGAACTCACCTCCCATGTCTGTAGAATATCAGTGTTGCTGGGGATAGCCATGCCTTTGTCATCTACAGGGAACAGGTCCTCTCCTGCCTGTCAGGGAGAGAGAAATTGCTTGAAAAATCTCTTGACAAGTCCACTTGAGCTCTCACAACCACAATATCTGAAATTTCCAGTGCAAGAGTGCTGCTTCTTGTCTACATTCAGTCATTCTTTCCTGAGAAGTGGAAGGAATTTAAGGCATTTTATATATTGACCCCATAAGAACATGTTTTTCTGCTGGACCCCTGGAAGTGATGTCTCACCCAAACACCTACAGGCAAACAAAAACCAGTCAGAGCTACAGCCTCCAGTCTCACAGGTGCTCCCCTCAGGTGCTGTTCTTTAGCTCCCACTTAGCAAGAACTGGTTTGTTCTTTTTCCAGGGGGGCATCAACACTTTGGTTTGTACAACACCAGATCTACTGGAAAGAGATCTGGTGTTACACTGCCAGCTCTTCCATGACAGCATTCAGTATAAAGCCACCAACACTAGGAAAGTTAGAAAAGACTTGTGTACAAGTGATGAAAAAATGCCAAGACTGAACTGTGTTTAGCAGCTGTTTGCTGCTGTCACCATGAGACAGTTTCATTTTCATGGCTCTGTTAATATAAAGTTAAAATAAAACATGTAAAAAAGATGAGCATCTCAAAGGCAACAGGTAGAATGGGGAGGGATCAGACTGCAGGAGGACAAAAAGGCTGTGACTAGAAATTTTCAAACTGAGACATTGACTCCTTCACTGATCTTGGGGGGCCTAAACTCTCCCACAGAAGTTTTAAATTCCTGTCTCAGTGGCACAACACTACAGCTCCTACAAGCAAGGTCAGTTCTATCCATACTGCATTAAGGACTTGGTGATTAAAGAGAGAACTGGGAAATAGAAATGCTTTTTGTTCTCTGATTCTGTAACACACAAAGGAAAATTGTAGAGAAGCAGCAAAAAGCAACCCTCCTTCCCACAAAGAGTGATTTTGAGATGAACACTCACTGGATTTGCCAGAGAAAAGGAAAGCAGATGGTCTTACGCTTGGAGCTGGGAGAGCTGCCTCTGGTTTCTCTAGTTTTCAGGCCATCATTGCCAGGATCAAAGGGGTATGAAAACAACTGCCTCTGGGGCAGAGACCAAGAGCCTGAGTCACTATGCCAGAGTCAAACTGAGCACCAGAGCAGTGCTGGCACAGGAAACAGGCATGTAGTTGTCAGCCAGATCAATTGTCAAGCCAGCCACAAGAAACAAAGTCATGGGCACTGCTGCTACTGTACCTTGAAGCCAAAAGGCCAGTGGACAAGGTAGAGATCCAGGTAATCCAGCTTCAGGTCTGCAAGAGTCCTCTGGCAGGCTCCCTTCACCAGAGGCTTCTCATGGCAGGTGCACCAGAGCTGGAGACAAAAGCAGGGCAGACTGTGACCTCCTGGGTTAAAGCTCTCGGGTGCTCCCTGTTCCTCGGAATGGGATGTGGCATGAGACCACTCAGTGCTTTTCACACGGGTCTGGGCTGTGCGGCAGCACAGGAAAGGAGGAAATAGCACCAGGAATTAACTCATTTACGTTACCAACTTCTCCAGTGCTACAGCATTTAACTACGTTAAACGTTCCTACTGTAAACACACCTCAGGGGAAACCAGTATGTCCATAATCCACGACCACCTGATCCATACCTTACTGACGACAAAGAGGTCCTCCCGCTTCACGGCGCCTTCCTTGATTTTCTGCTGGATGCCTTCCCCGACTTCCTTCTCGTTCTGGTACACATGGGCACAGTCGAAGTGGCGGTACC
>VYXF01002655.1:29641-40173 GCA_013397295.1 Polioptila caerulea | reverse complement strand
AACTGTAAGCTTGTGTCAGGAGTGACCTGAATGCTATTATGATTTGTTTTATCCTACACCATAAAGTTTGTCTCCATTACTTATCTTCCTGCTTGGAGAATACCCTACACAAAGCATTCTCCCAGCTGTGCTCCACGTTTACCTTGCTGACAATGAAGAGGTCTTCTCTTTTCACCACACCTTCCTTGATTTTCTGCTGGATCCCTTCCCCAATCTCATTCTCATTCAGGTACGCATAGGCACAGTCAAAGTGGCGGTACCCGGCATCAATGGCAGCCACCACTGCAGCTTTTACTTGGCCAGCTGGGGACTAGAAAAAATGCATAAATACTAAGAATCTCAAATCAGTGCTTGTTAAAGATCTGTATTTCAGCAAAATAAAAGGAGGGAAAACCATGTTAGGGAAAGCAATCCCCCCCCTCCCCAATCCAATGGTGGGGTTTTTTTTCCTTCACAAGAACACTATTTCTTGCAGCAATGAACATGAGAACTCCTGTTTGTTACTCACTCCCTGGGCTGGGAATCAACCTCCAGCCGTTCAGCTGTGGCTCCACTCCAACTCACACTCAGCCCAACAGCCAGGCAGAGCAGAGCCCCAGGCACCAGGACAGCTCTCCAGAGCTGGACCAGGGTGGAACTTCATACACAGCGAAGTTTTGTGCCTGGGAGCTCTGCAGTACAGGTGCTTTATGCTGTAGCTCTTACCTTCCAGGTGCCCAGCCCCAGGAGGGGCATCTTGGCAGTGGTGTTTAGCTGCACGTAGGTCGCCATGGTCCTGCACTCCCTCCTGGCTGCCTCACCACAGCTGCCTCTCGTCTGTTTGGTTTAGCAGTGGTCACTGGCCAGGGCAGGGGACGATTCTGGGGCGTCACTGGTGCTCTGGGTCCTCCCATATCTGGCAAGCGAGGCTGTGGCTTTTCCTCTGTACACTCAGCTCACAAAGGTTAATGTGAAAGCTGAAATCAATTGAAAATTGAGGAAGTGATTACTTGGGGTGTGGCAGTGGTGCTCCCTGCAGACCTTTCCCTTATCAAAAGATAAGGGTTGAGAGCAGGTGTGTCCTGCTCTCACTGGTGTTTGTGCCAGGATAAGCTCCTGCAGTGCCCTGGCCATGTCCCAGGGATTGTCCATGTGTCTCTCCTGTGCCACATATTCTGATGCCCTGTTGCAATTCCCCCCGTAGATTTCCTGAGAGAGAAGGTTTCATCCAGGGGCACTTTGGCCCAGGATTGTCACGGGTGAAGCCTGGGGGTGTCCTGAAAAGTGTCAATGACTGACTCCCGAGGTAAGGTGTGGTGCAGAGGCCCCTCACTCCCAGAGCTGCTCCCTCGCTGCCAGGTGTGACTGTGGGCTGAGCCCTTGGCTGGAGCAGCGTGTCCCCACCACACTGGTGGTGGCCTGGGCTGGGCTCCCCTTGATGGAGCCTTGTCCCCTTGTGTGCTGGTGAAGTGAGACAGCTGGAGGAACCTCAGGGTGAGTTTGCAGAGGAAGGAGTTCGACTGCACCCTCCCTAAAAGTGCTGGTGCCCACTCCTCGGGCTGAAAGGTGAGGCAAGGTGTAGAACAGGGAACTTCACACAGGGCATGCATGCCAGACATGGGAAGTAAAATTAAGTCCCTGTTTTTCCCGAGTCTTAACAGAATCATCTCTCTGGTAAAATTCCAGAACTGCCTTTTCTTTTTTTATTTTCTTCACTGCTCCTTGTTTTGTTATTGTGGGCAGCAGGCAGGTCTCTGTGGCTCATTTTTTAGCAGCCAGTGCAGTCATAAAGAAGTTTCATAATGCAAAGACATGTGAGTGTAGAAGAGAAAAGGTGTTTTGTAGCTTCATGGCCATTGTGGATGCCATATATAATTACTGCCACAAAATAACACACCCTTTAGCACAAAACCAGAGCAGGATCCAGGGTGGATGGATGTGTTTTAATGTTTGCACACACGGGGGCAGAGTTAAACTTGTGTGTGGCCACTGCTTTTGCATTTCTTCAGTCTTAACTCAGCAGATTGAATTGGATATTGTATTCCTTAGATTTTGTAATAACGAGAAGTTGGAAATCTCTCTTCCCCTGCCTCTTTTCCTAAAAGAGGAAAAGAAGAAAAAAAATAAAGGTGGTTTGTGTTTGTTATAAATAAATAGACTTGAAAATTTTCTAGTAGGGACTCAAAAGATACAAACCTGGGTTTAAAGAGGAAATTAGCCAGTTATCCCTAACATACCAGTTTTCTGAATTGTCTGATCCTTAAATTAAAGACACAAAAAAGAATTTCCTTTTCCCTGCTGTCTTTTGCACTGAAATGTATGAGGCAATCTCCTGCTTCAACTCACCACGGTGTCTCAAAGGTGTTCCAAAACTTGCACTTTTAAGCATTGTTATGCACATGGAGGAGAAATCAAGTCTGTTTTCTCCCTCCTGTTAACAAGGCACTTACCTTCAACATTTATGTCCGAGGAGAAGCAGAGAGGCTACCTAAAACTGAGTATGGTTGGATTTCCTACAAGTGGGCTGTGCTCAACAGCTCCAGCCTGGTTTTGGCTGCAGCTGTCTGTGGGGCTGTGGGCCTTGTGCAGCTGGTGGGAAGCAGAGTGTGCTGTGCACACTTGGGTTGGTAACTGCACATTTGCGGCCAGAGGCTGCTTCCATTGGGAAGTCTGCCATGGATTCAACAGTGTGGAAATGAGCCATTTGTTGAAATGCCTGCCAACAGTGCCAGCTCTTTGTTCAGCCAGTGTAGTACCAAACTCTGTCTCTTGGCCCCAGTGTGCTCGGAATGGCTGCATGGGTGTTGTGATTTCAGCACTGTTTTCCTGTGCCTCACCCCCAGAGATCCCCTGGGTTCCCCCTGCAGCTCACAGTGGTGGTGGCTCGGGCAAAATGGGGAGAGAAAATTCCTCAGGATCTGCCTCCCAGTGTTGTCCTGGCCGTGCTGGCCTCTGGGGGACAAACCAAGAACAGTAAGAAGAGTAAGAACTGACCTTTTCCTTCTTCCCAAGGACAGTCCCCACTCTGTAGTGTAAACCAGTGAGCTCAAGAGTTGCTGGGATATGATGCAAAGCTGAGAAGGCAGCGGCTAAAAATGGCCTTTTTTATACTTTTTCTCACTCAGTGTATGTCACCCTCTGGAGCTTCCCAGAAGGAGTAGTCACAGTCTGATGTTTCCACAGCATTGGGCACACAAGAAGCCTGAAAAAATGTATTTTGGGTTCTTAGAAAAACCCAGCCAATTGTGTGCTGAAGCTGGAGTAACTGTTACAAGTAGAAGAAAGGGAAAAATCTGGGGAACATCAAGTTGAAACTACCCTGAAGAGGAGGAACCTTTTAACTTAGCAGAACTAGAGGAAGCTACAGTTTTTGAAAACTGCATCAAATGGGGTGGTGGTTTGGTGATAAAGAGAAGTGTAACTTGCCAACAAGTGGATACCTGAGGGCAAACAGGACAAGAAGAGATTGTTAATAAAACTGTCAGGCAGTGGGGAGCAGACCCCTGGAGGCAGTGGAGGAGGTGTTGACAGTAGATAAGGGCAAAACAAGGCATGTTCACAATAGTCCCAAAGAATAATATAGTTACATTTTCTTCTGAGTCTTGTCTACATGAAAATCTTGCACTGTTTCATTATGGTGATGCAAATGCCTTTTTTGGACACATATCAGTTGAAGTATGTTGTGTATTGATTTAGCTTAAATCCCTTCCTTACCACTTCAGTTAAAACAGTAGAAACTATTCCAGCAAAATAACATCCGTCCTCCCAAAGACTTCACATTAATTTAACAGCATCGGTTTTTGAACTGCTTTAATTAAACTGCAGCTTCCTTGCACAGGCTAGGACTGGTTGCTGTGGAAGCAGAAACATGTCAGTGTCTTTTGTGTCTTTTCTTTAACTTGTAAAAAGAAACCTTCTGATCACAGAGTGGAGAGGTGGATTAATGTGGGACTGGCAAATATTTTGCTTGATTTTCTCTAGGTCAAGCCCTGTAAAAAGAGCAGGTATCAAAGCTTTAGCAAAGACCAAACCTTCTCAGCTGCTTCTGAGGGAGAATGGGCTTTGTAATGAGGGGATAGGCAACTTCAATTAAATAGGAAGAACACCATGGCCAGCATCCAAATCCATCTCATCTATAAATGGAAAATTCGCCCATCCCAGGCCTACATTCCTGTCCAGTTCTGTTGGTAGGCATGGTTATCACAGGAATGGGATTTCTCTTTCTCGTATTTGCACACTCTGGGTTTTCCAAAGCTCATCACTTTAGAGAACAGTTGACTATTTTTCTTGCCAAGTGGAGGCTCTTGTTCTCATGGAAAAATATTTTCATGCTTCCTTTCAAGTTTCAGCAGTAAGCCATGTCTGGTTTTGACAAGGAAAGGGGTGCTTTGAATGCCCTGCGAGTGGAAGAAGCGATACTTTCCTCATGTTTGAAAAACAAAACAAAATGAAGCACACAGTAAAACCAATGGGTTCATCTTGATTAGGAACAGCCTGAAAAATATCACTGTGGAATCTGTACAGTTAGAGCTGAATAGAAATTGCTTTATAACCCGAACTTGTACACAACAGGGGAGCCAGATTGTTTTAGCTGACTGAGTTACTCAGGTTTTGTAAATATGAGAGCAGGACCTCATGTGGTGCTTCTCCCATCACACGGCAGGACCCGTGGGCAATATGAACATTTAGTGGGGATGTGGAAGGGCCAGTGATTGCCACAGAAGTTCGGCTCATTGTCCTTCACTAATCCATGGCTGGGCAGTTTTTGTGCTCCGTGCTCCAGGTCTGCTCCAGGGTTGGTCAGATGGGCTCCAGCACTCTCAGCATCTGTCATTTCCAGAGGGAATTTGGGATGTGCAGGGAGGAGGCCATGAGCTGAACATTGTTCTAGCACGAGGCTTCCAGCAATTGTCTTGGCTGGGCACTCTGCTTGTCCTGCAGCCAAAATGTGTGTGGAACCCCAGGGGCTGGAGGAGATGGTGGCCCCATGTGGGTTGCTGCAGAAGCCAGGAAAATTGGTTTGGCCTGTGTGTGCTCCCAGCTGCCCCCCCAAAATACATGCAACCCTAAGACAGGTAAAGTGGCTGCTTCATCTCTAAAGTTTCTGTATCTTGAGAAGGGCAAGAGGCCTTGGTCCAATGGCATGGGCCTCATTTTGTGTCTCCTTTCTGGAGACATTATACCCTTCCCCAGAAAGAAGACAGATTGTTGCCAGATGTATCTACTTCTGCAAATTCCTTCTTAAGAAGGGCAGGATGGTAGTGCCCATGATTTTCCACACACCTCCCTTGTATTGATCTTGGCTCAGTCCCTTGTTTGATGCATTACAGATGCAGACTTGTACACAGAAAAGTAAGGACAGCAATACTGAATGTTTCAACAAACACTTGACCTATCCAAAATGCTGAATGTTGGATAGTGCTGAAGCAGAAAAGTCTCTTTCTTTGTAAGATAAAAAAAAGATACTGAATTACAGGCAAAATAATTTTTCCTGTCTCTTCCATGGATAGCTAGATCTGGTGACAATATAGAGGAACAGACTAATTCTGAATAGAAAAAGAGTGGAAATCAGGCACAAAATTTTTTTTTAAGTAAATGGTTTTCCATGTAAGTAAAACAGATGAAAATTTGAATTGAAAAACTCTGGGAGATTGGATCTTCTGGCTCCCCATCATGCATGATTTATTACTCCTGTCTGTCTTTCTTCTCATGCTCTTTTTTTGTTAAAGAAATGAGGCAGGGTGGAGGGGGAGGAAGCATGAATTAACTTGTGAAACACAGCTATTTATTTAGCAACCTAACTCCTAAAGTTTCCTGGGAAACAATCCTGTAAAAGAGAGGCCTGATTTTGTTGCTTTTTACGGTCAGGAGCAGCCCCAGTGAATTCTGAGGAGTTACAGTAAAGTAGAAGAACAATGTGACTCAGTCCTTCTCTTGATATTATCTAACCATGACACACAGGACAGACGTTTTACATATGAAACTTATTTTTGTGCTCCATTCAAAACCAAACTGAACTTCAGCCAGTCTTGTTTTGTAAACTGCTGTGGTGCAAGAGAACCACATATGATGGACAGAAACATAAAAAGCACTAGAAAGGTCGGAGTGATTTGTAGAGTGTTTGTGAGAAAACAAACATCATAAACACAGAGATAACTCTAAACACACACACACATCAAGGTCTTAGTAAACCCAGGGTTCAATGTAACATGGAAGTAAAAGATTTAGAGCAGCATTTTTTGAGGTGAACCATTCATTTTTCATAGCAAGACATTAGTACACAGGAACTTGAGTATGTGTGGTGTGTGTTTGTTGTTCTCACCATTTTCTGCAATGACACTGACGTTCCCATTTCATCCTTTTGGTTGTATTTGCCCAGATTGTTGTGTGCTTCACACACTAGTATCAGCACTATCCAGTCTGTTTTCAAAATAACTTATCATGACTAGACACCACCCTGCTGTTTTCTTTTTTTCAAAGCTCTTTAAAATTATCTTCCCAGACAGTTCCTTACTGACGTCTGGTGTCTGGAGCACTTTGTTTATCATGGGGGGAAAACAGCAGATTCATCTCGGGATTTTCTCTGCTTTTGATACTGCTACAATAAGTTAATTTTTACGATATTGTGACTAAAAACCAATGAAGTGCTCCAAACCAAAATCTGAAATGTAAACCCCTCCAAACCCACAAAATTTAAAAGTGAACCTTGTAAATCCTCAAATTTTGTCTCTGGCTCTAGAAATGGGAAAACTTTGGATTGTGAAAAAGAATTTTATCTTCCCAGCCATTGATACCTTGTAAAACTTTTTGGTAGGTATTTTTGAAGGCTAGAACTGTATCCATGAGGATTTCTTCAGAACATTGTGTTCCACACACTTTTTTGTACATCCTGGGCCCCTACTGTGCTGAGGTGTTTATTTGAAGATGACAGTGTAATGGCTTTAAGGACATAGAGAATAGAAACTTTTTTCCCATGCATGTGTTTTCAGCTTGGGATATTCAGAAATAAAATTATTTTGTTTGAGTTAATATTTCAGAAGAACAGACACAAGTCACCGTTTTTTACTTCAGAATAACATTACCAGTACCTAGCCATTGGGATTACATAAAAAATTCAGTTCCCACTTCAGGTTTAGAATACCTCACAAAGCAGCTTCCCTCCCTCTGTTTTGCATATAATGAGGGCTTTTATGTATTTTCTTCCTCCTTCTTGGTCATTTCTCTCGTATTAATGATTCAGAAAAACTTTTCCACTTACTTAAAGACTAAAGCTCTGATTCTGGTGACAAATGCAGGGATAGTTTAGGTGCTTACACGCTCATCTTCTTTTTCTTCTTTTTTTTTTAAACAGATTTTCCCTCCAAGTAATGCAGTTAGAGGGAGAGAGAAAGAAAAAAAAGGTACTTTATTTTCTCTTCACATGGACTTACACTTCTGGTTTTGATACAAAGAGAACCTACTGAAGTTGTGTATTGCCTCCATCCCCAAACAGGATGAAAGCCCCACTGTGTTAACACATGAAAGCAGCATTGTATTCAGCAGGTGTCAAACAGTGCCTAAACTTGTAAAACAAAAGGTGAAAAAGGGCCCTTGCTATGGAGCTGAAATTGTAACTGGGTGACTACCTGGTGTGCAAGGTGTGCCTCGCTGCTCTGTCAGGTGCACCCCCAAGTCTGAGGTAATAACAGGCTTGGTTTAAGATGTGGTGCTGTGATATGCTGACAAATAGGGGTAGGTGTGGGATGAAAAATTACCCACGCACAGGTGTGCTTGAGCCAAGGAAATGCTGAGAGCCACGTGTGTGGGTACTGCAAGATGTGGTGAGTGGCTCCAACAGAGAGAAGGGAGCCTGGCACGTCCTTGCCTGCTCCTGCTCCCACTCCTGCTCCCGCTCCCTGAGCTCTGATGAAGAAAAAGGTTGGTTTTCCCTGTGTTACAGACCTGAGAGACATATGAAGAGATGGATTTAGCCAGGGTCATTTTACAGTGTAGTAATTCTAAATCCTCAGGAGGTAATAAGGATATTTTCTCTTTGTAGTGTGTTATACTCCCAGAGCTTTCTCCATGCAAATTTGTCCACGGGTGGAAATGGCCCATCAGAATAGCTGCAGAGGACTGTGAGACAATAGCATGGATAGAAGAGAGAGGAAAGACAGTGTCTAGGTCTTTTGTAGAGGAGAAAATGTCTAATGTTGAAAATGGCCTGAATGGACCAGCATCTCAGAAAAGGGTGAGGGAGGATTCCCTGGGCACACATCTGGGTAGCAGAGAAAATGGGCTGGAAAGGAGTAGGGAGGGTCTAGAAAAGGACACATAAATTCATGCAGTAGGAAAACACAGAGGAGAAGTTTTAGAGAGAGGGTTTCAGGGTTATTAAAGAGTGCAAGGACTTGATTACAAAACTTTATTTTGCGCATGAAATTATTAATGAAGACAGCTCGTGTATCAAATAGTTCTAAACAAAGAGCTCGGGGTATTCTGGAAATTAAAATGGGTATGTCTGCAATGCTCTGTGGCAAACACTGGATCTGGCTTTGAACAAAGTAACTATTCTGTGACAGCGTTCCAAGGGCATAATCAGTGAAGAACGCTCCTGTTTGCCACGGTTTGAATCAATCATTAATCAGCCTTTCTTCTTTCCAATTCTGTTTTCTTCTGCTTCTGCCTTGCTCAGCTCCAGGCCTTGATTCAGTTGCACTGGTGCCCTGGCGGAAGTTTACAGTGTTGAGGAAAGGAGTTTCCTGGACTGACTCTGCCACAAACATTCCAGCTAAATGCAACAGCCTGGAAGGGCTCCAGAGGAGAGACCCTGAGAAACACAGCCCAGCTGGTCAGAGAGATAATAGCTGCCAAGTGAGTGTAGCTGTCTGCAAGAAGTCACGCACAGGGATGTGGCTCTGGCTCTTCTGTCCTTGGATAGTTTGAAATGTGAATCAAAGTCATTAGGCTGCTTTTGCCATGCTAATAAAATGGTCTTGCCTAAAGATGAAAGGAGATGAAAATCTGTATTTAATGGCCATAGAGGTCCTGGATTGTGGCATGGGTCACTGTCTACTCACTCACGACTGCATATTGACCTAGAATGTTTCTTTCTGTTAATTATATTCTTACTGTACAGCCAATGCACATAGTGCTGATACTCGTGAAAAGAGATTTTCCCTTCTATCTTTAGGAACTTTGCTTCTTTTCCTCACGAAGGCAACCGACCAGTTTGCCTGAAGGCATGGTGACTGCAGGTGTGTGGTCGTGCAATGGGCTGTGGGGGCATTTCTCTTCACCAGTTCGAGCTGATGGGTGGCAAATCAAACTCTCCTACACTGTGAACCTGAGTATTTCTTTGATTACATAGGCTGGACTGGGTTTGTACTCTAGGTTCTGGCTTAGACAAAGCTGGCAGAAATGAAAGGTAGTTGTTAATGAGAAAATTGGTGGATGAGGAGAAAAGGATTTTATGTGTAACTGTTAAGTACAATGCACATCCAGTAGAAATATTCTGCAGGAACAGCAGATTTTATTGTGGGTCAGTGGTGAGGTCAGGAATAGCTTTATCAGGAAAGGCACTGAAAGTAGTCACCCCAAGATGCAGGATGCTTTCTAGAGCTTCCCAAATGAATGAGGAACAAAGTGCAGTAACCACCAGAGATGCAGGATGCTGCTCACCAGCAGCCTGGCCACTCTTACCACACAGTGCTATGAGCCTAGCAAAGCAGTGTTTCATCTGGATTAGCCTCCTTTCCCACTGGCGTTTTAGGCTCTAATAGCTATAAATGTAAAATTAGGCACTATTTCTCCTCACAGCACGACAGAGATGTTATTTAATACCTCTGCCCCAAATTTTCTTAGATTTAATCATATTACTTTTTCCTATCAGAATCGCCCATCTTTTATTTTCATGCGCTTTTTAACTCATTAAAAAGGGAAGATCACCTCTATGCCCTGTAGAGAGGATGATAGAGCACATTTGGTGTACATCCAGTTTGTGCCCCTCTAAGCTTTACCTTGTGGCTGTTCAGGGGTAAGCATTTAGAGAAGTAAATGTGACTCTGATGGGGTACGAGAGATGTGCTCTGCTTCTTTTTTAACATAAAATCAGACCTGTGGCAATAGAAGCACGGAGGGACACCATCTTCCCCACCAATTCCTCTTGTTTCGAACCAGCGCTGCTCCATCCACTTGTTTTTAATTACTTTAGATTGGGATTGCAGCCTGTGGGAATGAGGGAGCTAGCATGATGCTTAGGAAGTCACGTCTATTTTTTTGGGGGGGGGGCCTACTGCTTTCATTTTGAGTAAATAGATTTTGGACCCTTGCTTTTCACCAGAACCAGAAGGTCCTAAAGCTGTTTCGCGAGAAGCCGGAGGTTCGGATGCCTCCGGTCGCGCTCTGCGCGCGCTGGCGCGACGCCGTTTCCCGAAGCGCCGCCTGCGTGCCCGGCCCCGCGGGGAGGAGCCGGCATCCGTGCCGCGCTCCGTGGCGGCGGCTCGGCCGGCCCGGGGGGCCGGGACTGCGGCGGGCCCGGCAAGGGGCGGCCCGGCCGCGGCTCCCGCGGGCCC
>VYXF01002655.1:1861-29171 GCA_013397295.1 Polioptila caerulea | reverse complement strand
CGCTGGTCTTAGACCTTAAAGCTGGGCTTGGCCAAGAGATCCGGCGGTGTAAGATGTTATCCTGAGCACCGTGCGCTGCTCTCCCGTGCTGAGCTGGGGCTCTGGGTTTCTCTTCTATCGTAGACGGAACCACAGAATAGTTTGGGTTGGCAGGGACCTGAAAGGCCACCGAGTTCCAGCCCCGTGCCGTGGGCACGGACACCTTTCACTGGACCACGTTGCTCAAGACTCCAGCCAGCCTGGCCTTGACCGAGGCTGGCGATGGGGCACCCACAGCTTCTCTGGGCAGCCTGTTCCAGTGCCTCGGTGCTGGGCCCCGCTCTGCTGTCTGTATCCATGGTGTACCGGAGCTTTTGGTAGATTTCTGCACACTAGAGCTAGGGTAATTGCAGTCTAAACTAACCTTAGCAAATGATATCCCGGGGCATGTGGGAGACCAGAAACTTTCCCTTGTTAGAAATGCAGGAGCTGTGCGTTGGCATCTCTTTTTGGGAGAAGGCATTTGGTAGCTTTCCCAGCCCATGCAAGGGGTGTGTGCTCTATTTTTTTAAAATAAGAGAGCAAATTGTGGCTGGCATAGCCATTTGCACTTGTGGGCTCTTTCTGTGAGTGCTCGATGTTTATTCTTTCCCTGCAGGTAACTAGCCAAGTGTGTGTGGTGGGCTCTGTATAAAGCAGCTCTTGAGCCTGTGCTGGGATTTGTGCTGTTCCTTTGCCATAGGAAAGGTGAGTAGGATTATTTCCATGTGTTGCTTTAAGGCTTTCTAGTTTAAATGCTTCCAGAAGTGGACTGATATTTAAACAATGCTGTGGCTGCTAGTTCTTTCTAAATTTGTTTGAGAATTGTGCTTCTGCCTAATGTTTTATATAAGTGAACTGGAGTTTATGGCACCCAGATGATATTTGGTCTTTGTGTAATTGTATCTCTTATACTAACTATATTTTTATTACTTTTGGCTAAAATACCAACTAAACTTTGGCAAAAAGGTGCATCACCCCTATTGTTGGGTCTTAATCTGGTTTTGTAGATTATGTAATCTATTCCTGTGGATAATAGAATCAATTATTCTGAATAATGAGGTATCTGCAGAGATAGAGCTTTCTGTGGAACTATTTTTATGTGTGGTCGCTCACTGTGAGCACACTGCAATTTTTTCCTTTGTATCTGTGGTATGCTGAGTATGGATCAGTTGCTTTAGGTGGAAATGCTTTCAGTTTTTGTTACAAACCTCGGATCTTACAGGGTGCAGTTTAGTGTTGGCTCTGATGTGACATGACACCTGATTCCTAGCAATGGCTGATTTCTGTGCCTAAAGTGCAGCTGATTATTTGGAGTGGAAAAAGTGGGACCATGCTGGGGATTTTGTCTGAGCTGTTCCTTGCCATACAGAAATCTCAGCCTACCTTTGCATGAAATAAGACTTTCTTTTGTATTTATCAGCTCTCTGTTGGGTGTCAAACAATGCCTCCTGATGTTGTGTAAAAATCTCAGTCCTCAAAGGCTTTTTAATCCAGAGCTATGCCATCAGGAAGAAGTTAGCACTGGAGGGGTTTTGCATAGTGCCCTTGTGTGATGTAGACTCTGTCTTAATGTGAGATTAGAGGGCAGCTAAGCTGCTGTTACAAGCAAGATCAGATTCCTGAGTCTGTTAACGAATTCAACTTTTCTAGACACTTTTTTTTTGAAAGTCTGGAAAAATGAATGCTGGCATTGTGCTGGGTGTTTCCCAAAACCCAGAATGCATAGGCCTTTCCCATCCTGCTGACCTAATTCAGGGTCACAGTGGGCTTGAATTTGAGACGCTTGGAGTGTGATTGAAGCAGCTCCAACTGATTTGAGATGATGGGAGCTCCCTTGAGTGTATTTCTTATGGAAGTCCAGCCCAAGGTTGGGTGTGCAGAAATCAGAGCTCTGTCTTCCACTGTCTGTGGTTTTGAGAGCACTTTAATATTCATCTGAGGTACAGCAGTCCCCCCCAGTGCAGACAATTGAATTTTTATATTTTTTTCCCTCCTCTGTCCATTGCAATCTAGCCTGTGTGTCAGGTCAGAGGGTCAGGTGGGGTTTTCAGAGAGGTACAGTCCTGTGTTGGATGGAGCTTTCAGGCACCCCATCATCTGCTGGCAGATCTTTGGCCACCTTGGCAGATCCTTAGGTGTGTGGCCAAAATGTATCTGCCATTGAAGACAATCCACAGGTGATGTTGGTCAAGAAAAAAGAAAAAAGGTGCTGTTTGACCTTATGAATGTGTAGCTGTCTGACTTAATGAGGACAGCAAATAGGCCTTTTGTGCCCACTCCAAAAGTAAAAACTTTAATCCTGGTGCCTAAGAATCTGGCATTGTAATTCACAGACAGGAGAGGAAAAATAGACTTGAAAGTCAGGAAGGGGATGGGATAATCTGTGAGGTCACTTGTGGATTCAGTAAAATGAGGACTTGCTAGTTGTATATTGCACCCCAGAGTATCTGTGTTGTCACACTTGAGTGTAGAGGAATGATGGAGAAGGTGGCCTGAGGAAAAAATCAAGCATAGACTGGCATAGTTAGCAGGACAGGATGGGGATATGAGGAAGTTATGCAGAGTGTGGCTATGTTGGCATCTCCTTTGAGAAGAGCTGATAAGGTTTTGTGTGTTGCCAGTTGCAGTTCCATGGTCCTGCTCTGCAGTTCCTCTGGCTGAGGGCCACAGTTGCTGTGTGTGCCTGCATTCCCTCGGGGCAGAGAGGATCCCAACACTCCTGTGGGCTCGAGCTTCACGGGGCACCTCAGAGTTCCCCAGGGAGGGAGATCTGCTGCTCTGGGAGCCTGTCATACTGAGTGAGGCTTTGTTTCAGCACTTGAGGGAAACCTGTAGGCTGGAACAGCTTGTACAAATCTGCTCCTAATCAATTGTTTAAGTGGGCTAGTTGCAACAGGAAGGATGGCACTGTCCTTCCCACATGAGGTCTCTTGGTTTGGAATTCCTCCCACTCTCAATTGTAAAATCATACTCAGCAGACATTTGTTTCTTTGGTTGTTTTGATTCTGATGGTTGTTTACTTATCACTGCCATATTTCTGCTTGTAATTCTTTCTCTGTGGGATGTCTGATGTGTGTCTATCTGATGTCTTTGTCCAGATGTGTCATTAGATCCAGGCCAGCTGCAGTCTGTGCTAAGCTGTAACCAGAATGGCAAAGTACAGGCTGGTTCTCCTAAGACACGGGGAAGGAGCCTGGACCAAGGAGAATCGCTTCTGCAGCTGGGTGGACCAGAAGCTGAGCAGTGATGGGATAAAGGAGGCTCAGAACTGTGGCAAACACCTCAAAGCGCTGGGCTTCGAGTTCGACCTCGTCTTCACCTCGGTGCTGAGCCGCTCCATCCAGACTGCCTGGCTGATCCTGGAGGAGATGGGCCAGGAGTGGGTCCCCATTCAGAGCTCCTGGCGGCTGAACGAGCGCCACTATGGAGCGCTGATCGGGCTCAACAGGGCAGAGATGGCTCTGAACCACGGCGAGGAGCAAGTGAAAATCTGGAGAAGGAGCTACGATGTTACCCCGCCTCCCATCTCTGAATGCCACCCCTACTATGCAGAGATATACAACGACCGCCGCTATAAGTGTAGTGATGTCTCCCAGGAGAATCTCCCAAAGGCTGAGAGTCTCAAAGATGTGCTTGATAGACTCCTTCCCTATTGGAATGAAAAGATAGTGCCAGAACTGAAAAGTGGCAAAATGATTCTGATCTCTGCTCATGGCAACAGCAGCAGGGCATTGCTGAAGCACGTGGAAGGTAAAGGCCTTTGTTTTAGCCTTCCCCTCTCCTCCTTACTTGATGGCTTGGAGCTTTATAGGGTGTTTTTCTTACCTGGGCAAGGTAATAATGTCTGTGGTCTCCAAGGAGGAAGTTGGTCAAGGAAGCAAACCAGGAGATGTGGAAAGGGGACAGAATTAGATTAATGTAGTTAAGGAAGGGGCCAGATGCTTCCATTTTATTTCTCACTGTTCATTTAAAACTACTGTATTCAAACAACCTTTGTGGTTGGTTTAGATAGACAAAATCTCTGCATGCTTACATTATTTTTGGGTTTTTTTCAGCTGCTTTGTCAGGTTTGTGATAATCATCTCTTAATTTAAAAAGCATTGCTGTTACACAGCAGAATAAATGTGCTTGGCTTGGGTTGTGGAAGATGTTACTCCAGTGGGTCACCCTGTTAATTTTTTACATAAAAATTATGTGACAGGGACTTCTGCAGAGAGTAGGCACTTGCCAGAGCTTGTGCAAATACTGCACTATATCCCAATATAGAAAATGCATCCCAATAAACAGCCAGGTTGGTAGCTTAGCATAAGGTTGCTGATTTACCACAGAATGGTTTGTGTTGGGAGATATCTTTCAGTGGCCATCTAGTCCAGTCCCTGTGCAATGAGCAGGGACATCTCCTACTAGATCAGGTTATTAAGAGTGCTGTTCAACCTGGCCTTGAATGTTTCCAGGAATGAGGTATCTGCTGCCTCTTTGAGAAACACGTTCCAGTGTTTTGCCAGCCTCATCATAGAAATTGTCTTCCTTATATCTAGTCTGAAATTACCTTCTTTTAGTTTAAAACCATTACTCCTTGTCCTATTGCAACAGACCCTGCTAAAAAGTCTGTTTCCATCTTTCTTAGAGGCTTTCTGGAACCTTCTCTTCTTCAAGCTGAACAGCCCCAACTCAGTGTTTCCTCACAGGAGATGTGCTCCATCCCTCTGTTCATTTTTTGTGGCCCTCTAGTCCTGCTCCAACAAGTCTTACTTGGGCTGAAAATCCCAGAACTGGTCTTGAAAAGGACTTATTTGGGACTTGAAGATAAAAACCATCCTTTTGATTGTTAGTCTTCCCTCCCTTCCTCTTTCATCTCCTAGCTTCTAGGCCACCCCAAACTGGAAGTTGAACTATATTAATTTCTTTGTGGGTAGAGCAGAATTCAGTGATTATATATGTGTGAATGCAGCCTAGTACAGTTGTAGTTACAAATATGCACAGACTGGATTGTGTCCCCTCAGGGTTTTTTTAGTTATAAAATCCCCTGTTCTGTGGCTCTGCCTGCTGAGTCTGTTTTGTTTTGCATTTGGCCATGCTGGAACAGTCAGGACATCAGGAATCTGAAACCTGTGAAATGAGCTGGTACAAATGGCTTCTGGAGCTAGAGAGGCTGTGAATCCTGGGGTGCAGATCACTGCTTGGATGAAGGAGGAAGGGCTGGTTCTGTCAGTTCCACGATGTGGTCAGAGTGGTTGTCCACACTGTTTGAAATGTTAAAGGAAAAGGGGAAGAGGGATCTACAGCTGTGGTGACTCCCCTGCCTTGCAAGAACTGAACCATGAGACCAAGCTGGCCAAGCCCTTTGGGGGTGAAATGGTGACAGCTGGATGAAGGTTCCAGCAGAGATCCTGGGCCACCCTCTGTGCAGGCCTGCAACAGGGGCTGGCAGCATCAGGGACCAGGAAGGTGCAGTTAGCACAGCTGGATTTCTTGCTGCTCTGAGATCAGAGAGGAGCAGTGCTGCAGAACTTTCCTTTGGGACAATTGCAAACTCTCTGTAACTCTTCCAGGATGACCCATACTCAAAGTACAATCCTTTATCTTGCAGTATACCTTCACCTTCCCAGCATATGCTAAGATAGGGGAATGTGGGTAATCCCTGGCAGAGGATCTCGTTCTGTTGTTCAAGGACCATTTGTGAGCTACCCCAGCTCCCACACAGGAACAACTGGCAGGTAGCTGCCCTTTATGTAGGGGAGCCTGGATTTCTGAAGAACTGGCCTGAAGGGTAGCATGGACAGAGCTTTGAGACTCCTGATATTACAGTCTGCCTTTGTTGTTTTGTTTTCAAATATATTTTTTTTTTTCCCTCAGCCTAAATCTAGCTGGATCTAAGAGGTTCCTTGTCTGCACTGCTGACAGTCTCTCCCTTTCTCTTCTGGAAGGTTGTGAGTTGCTCTGGAACCCTGCTAGAGTTGGACCTGATTCAACAGTGCTTAAACTTGGCCAGTCTAGTGTATTTATAGCACCCACTGTGAGACGGGCTGTGTTTTTGTGGATTTTTCTTTTTTATAATCTTAGTGTGTCCAGCACTAGAACAGAGCTTTCTAAGCCACTCCAGCTTAGCTGGAGCCTTTTCTTTTCTTTTTTTTGGGCATTTTGAAAACTGGGCTCCAAATGACTCAAGCAGGAATCTTGCACAGCTGCTTGGGTGTCTTAGTCATGGTATTAACTTGATCTTGGAAGATGTAGATCAAACTTTAAATGGCAAGAAATACAACCATTTTTATTCAGTTGGATCTGATGAAATAATTCTAATAGTTTCAGTGTCAAATTGAATTTTTTCCCAAAAGACTACAGAGTATCCCTTGAAGTTACTATTTCAAGGAGGTGTTTTCTGGAAACAGACCTGCAGTTCTTGGAATCTGTTTTCCTTGTTCTGAGCAATTGGTAAAGAGCTGGAAATGTAGTTCTGCTTTCTACTTGCATGCAATCATTGGAGCAGCAGTATCATGCTCAAAAGGCTTTGGTTGTGGGTTTGGATTTTGTTCTTGTTTCCTCATTGCACCTCATAAAGGGATATGAAATGTCTGTAGGATCTGTCACGCTAGATGAGTGTCCTGGATGCCCAGGATCTATTTGCAGGTGTTTTTTCTCTGTTCAGTGGGGGAGGATTGTTTTCTCTTTATCTAATAACCAGTGCTTCATATTGGAACCCTCTTGGCAGTGCCCCTCTATGAACTCATCAGTGTAATGCTTGTGACCACCTTGCCCCGCTGTTGAAGTGCTGATTGGAGGCCGGGGCCAATGGACTGATTTACCAGATGAAGGATAGGTGGGCTGTCTCAACTTCTCCTTCCCAGCCATTTAAGCCTGGGGACTGGTGTCAAGCACCTCAAAACAGGGGTTTGTGGAATGCCTGATTCTAGAATTTCCAATAGTATTCCAATAGTTTATGTACTGGAGTTACATATTGTGACACCTGGTGTGGATTGTATGCTGAGGGCTTCTTAATAAGATTATTTCACTGATTTTGCTGCTTAGCCTTCTTAAGGAAATACTGCTTATGTGAGTGTGGTGTCCTGAGTGCAGTTGCAGGAAACAGCTTGAGATCTGACAACTCAGTGCTCTTGAAATGAGATGGTCTTGCTCTCCCTGTCATCTCTCCCAGTCTTTGCTTCTGCTGCTTATTTCTTGTGACCTTGTTGGGCCTTGTTGCAAATTACCTTGGCCTGTGTTTTGGCACCAGGGCTGTCCCTCCAACATTGTGCCCAGATAGGCTGGGGCTGGGGAAGCTCTTGGGAGGGGGTGTAGCCAGGAGAGCTGACCCAGAAGGGCTATTCCTTCCCCCATATGGTGTCTGCTCAGCAGTAAAAGCCAAGCCAAAGGAGGATGGGCATTTGTAGTGACATTGGAGCAATAGCTCTGCATACTGAAGCCCTGATTAGTGGGAAGTGACTGGATTGCCTGCTGATGGGAAGTAGGGAAAAAATCCTTTGTTTTTCTTTGCTTCTGTCCTTGGCCTCTACTTGTGCTTTAGTAAACTGCTTTTATCTTAACCCACAAGTTATTTTTGTGTTTTTTCTCCCCACCCATTGTGCTGAGGATGGGAGTCATAGAGCAGCTTGGTGGGCACCTGGTGTCCAGCCAAGGTCAACCTGCCACAATTCTTTTTTGGTGCCCCACTGTAGCCCCCTACTATGAAATCCTGCCTGTGCAAACTTAATAGAGACAGAAAATCTTGGCAGACATGAGGGAAACAAATGTAAATGGTATGCCACAACCATGGTTGTAGCCCACCCATCTTTCTTTCCTTAAAATTTGCACAGCAAGATGACATTCTGTCAAAATCAAAAACCAGATTCTAACACTGTGCTTGTTTCTCTCCTCTACCCTACTGCAGTTAGGTCTTCTGTCAGCAGGGGGGACAGAAAGTCCCCTGAATGTTTACCTGGCTCTGAAGGTTTACCTTACCAGGCTAAAGCTGTAGTGTTTTCATTAAGCATGTGGGGAGGATGCTATGACCTGATTTGGAACTCAATTACAAAGCACCAGTATTAAACAGGCTTTTGTGGCTGAATTTATGCATTTGATCTTGTGTATGATCTTTCATTGGATGAATCATCTGGCCTCAAGTGCAGTTGACATGCAGAGAGGAGGACTCTTGTTGTTCTCACCAGCTCTTGTGGGTTTTGGGTTCCTCTGACCATAAGAATAGAAGGGAGGGTCTTGGTAAGAGCAGGTGAGAAAGGAGAAGTTGAACCAACCCCAGTGAAAGTGCTGTAGGTGCTCAAAATCAGTGGGGTTTGTCTCTGTAGGACTTTGCAAGGTACAAATATTTCAAAATACTCCATGGACTACCACATGAAGGTGAATTCTTAAGTTTGCCTGGAGATATTTCCAGTTTGTGTGTTTGGTTACCCAGTTCAGTGAAATGGAGGGTCAGTGAGCTGGGGAAGAATTTAGAATGTGGTTTTGAAAGGTCTCTTTTACAATAAGTGCTGTACCAAATTACTGTAGTGTTCCTGTGGCTGACTGCTTCCTGCTGTCCAGGTGAGGAACAGTGTTCTGCCCTCAGGACAGAGCACAGGGGATGTCCACTTGAGGAGTGCAGTTGCCTAGTCAGCATTTTGTCTGGGCTCCTGAGGAAGTCACCCTGAGTACTGCAGTGATGTCTGTGTGTCCTCAGGACTGTAAGGAGGTCACATCTGGGTTTTAAACCTTCCAGCAGCTCCGAGCTTCAGCAGTGCTGACACCCAGGCCTTGGTATCAAACTGGGGAGGAAGAATGTTGCTTCTTCAGTGGTCTTTATTTACCACTGCACCTTGTAGGCAGCAGCTGAGATCTTGCCCTGATTTCACCCTTCTTCCCTGTGCCATAGGCTGGGTTGTGACACAGGCCAGCTGGGATGGAGTGCAGGAAAAGGTCAGCTGGTTATAGTTACAGCACATGGAGTAACTGGATAGCAGCTAGCTCCCACTGCAGCCAGTGTCATCCCTTTGCTGTCCTCCTGGCCTGGCCAGTGTTCTGGTGAGCTCTCCCTGTAGCCAAAGGGCTTGTGTGACCAGCCTGCTCAGCTTCTTGCCTCCTGAAGGACTGAAATACTATACACAGCAATAGGACACTGTTGTTTCTTCAGGATTTTCATCTGACTTCAGCTTGTGTTTCCAGACTTCTGCATGAGGAAAAGTGCTGAGGAGAAACCCATCATGTTTGCTGCTGTGTTTATCCTAGACTGCACTGTTTTACTTTGTGAATCAACACTGGTTGACATTGTGGTCACTCTGTGTTCTGTAAAAACAGTACAATGCATTTCTGAATCCATGTAGCTACAGCTAGTTTTGTTTAATCCATCTCCAGAGGAAACTTTTAAGTATCATGTCTCCTGACCACATTATGTGGTTTGCCTAAACTCTCCTGCATGACTTCATCTGCTTTGTGTGTGTATGAATGGTTTAGTCTGGGAGACTGAACTGAGGAGGTGGTCAGAACACTTCCTAGGCACGGATTCTCTGGGAATATACGTGGTGATTGTGGGGGTTGTTAGAATCTAATGCTTAAGAATCCTTGAAATAAGAGCTCAGGCAGCTTGTTTTGCAAACAAAACCCTTGAGAATGGTGCTTGTGCCTGGTGAATAGATGCAGTGTTTTTCCCAGTAATTTCTGTGCCTTTTTTAAATTATAGGTGTCCTTTGAGGTTTTTTCCCTGGAGGTCTGATTCTGTGGCCTACATCAGGTGAATTATTTGTCCCTTGTATGCAACAATTGCTCAAGCTATTTGAGTGTAACTTGTTTCAATGGACTGATGCCCAGCATGTAACAAGGTGTAAATTTTTTGCAAAGGCTTGTTTCTGGTGCTTCATGCCCTTCTGAAACTTAGGGCTCATCCCAGTGCTGAGCATAAAGCAAGAATAGATCCCTGCAAAAGTTGGGTGCTGGTGCAGTCTCTGGGCAGGGTCATATGATCCTCACCTCATGAGTAGTTCTGTTTTTTCTGACCTGTTGTCACCCCACTGTTGCTGAGTTGCTTGACTCGTGTGTTCTTGTTCATATGAAGGCTCTGCTTTTCTACTTAATGTGAAAATCTCTGGTAAATTTACACCCGTGTGTCCTGGGGCCCATCTGTTTTGTCAGCTGCTCCAGGAGGATGTTTGCTTGGTGCACCTTGGTCTGGTTCATGTGGTGTCATCACTTTAGAAGCTTGGTTGTGTGCATTTTCTAAGTGAATTACTCAAAGCTGCCTGCTTCACAATAGCAGGCTGCTGCTGGGACCTCAGTGCTCCTAAACAGGAGAGGAAAAAGGAAATCTTGATATTCCCAAGGACACTAGCTTTCTTTTGCCTGGTTTTGTTTTTGTTTGGTTTGGTTTGGGTTTTTTGGGGTTTTTTTTTTTTTGAATGGTAATGTCTTTGCAGTCACTGCTTTTAATGCAGCTATTTAGACTTTGTGTGGAAACTTGACTAGGATGTTTGGTCTTGAAACTCACTTGGAGGCTTTGGATGTGTGTTCAATATAAAAACAAATTTCATTGAGATGAGAGCCCAGAACATTTTAATTAAACATCTGCATAAAATAAACTTTGTTTCCAGGTACACGTTCCTTTAGTTAAGTAGAAAAAAGAAAAATGCTCCAAGCTGTACAAGTTGACTTTCTGCCTCCCTTTTCTTCCCCTCATTTGAAAATGGAAGTGAATATCCTGTATGTAGTAATTCTGAGAACAGTACTGCAGACCCTGCTATAAACTTGATTGTGAGAAATCAGATGTGGGCAAAGAGTGATTCTCACACAAGAATGAAATGCTGATTTTTATGAGAGTTTGTGTGATAAGAGTTGCCTGGAAAATTTAAGAGAAAAATTAACCTTGTTATGTTGCCTTTTTATTAAAGAGTCTGTATTGGCTGTGTAGCAGAGGTTATTTCATGTTGGATAGCACGTGTGGACCCTCATCTTTTGTGATGTGTGAGTTGGGAAATTATGGAGGGGAACCTGTTGTACTCCATGTCTTGCATTAAAGGAACAGGGTAGTCTCCAGGGCAATCTCTTCCCATTTATTTCACACGTGTAGGCTGAACAAGTGAGGAAACTGTCTGCACCTTGATAGGAATTCTCTCCTTCAGCTGTTCCTAAAGCTCTTCCCAAGCTGTGGCCTAGCTGGGAATTGATCCTTGAGTGGCTGGTGTCAGTGGAAGCTGGAGGGTGTCCTTGGCTGTTTGAAGACCTCAGAAATGAAGCAGTGAGGAAGCTGGAGGTGTAAATCTCTTCTGTTCTTCTTTGGCAGGCATCTCCGATGAGGACATCATCAATGTCACCCTCCCCACTGGTGTGCCCATACTGCTTGAACTGGATGAGAATTTGCACCCTCTGGGCCCTCACCAGTTTCTGGGTGATCAAGAAGCTATCCAAGCTGCCATCAAAAAAGTGGAAGATCAAGGGAAAGTAAAATCTGCTGAGAAGTGAAGTCCCACTGTGTAACACAGCTGTGTTCAGTGTGGTAGTGAGTGACGTGTGTATGACTGCTAGGTTGCACTGTGTGAATGTCTCAATTTCAAGCACTAAACAATTGGAAGGGACAATTGTTGAGTCTCAGGTTGGTAGTTTAACCCTCTGCCTCTTCAAAAACTGGAATTTAGATTGCAGCGTGAGGTTTTTGGTCCTGGAAAAGAAGAGATGATTCAGGTAATGGAAACTTGCAGGGCAGTGTGCCCCAGATCCACACTGAGGATGGCCCAGTAGAGAAATAAAGGCATGTGTTATTGGTGTCTACCAGCAATCAGTCCTAATCTGTTAAGGAGAAAAGCACCAGCTTACTGGACTAATTTAAGTCCAGCATGTTATAGGCACTAGAACTGTCACTGCTAAAATGGAACCCGATCACTCTGTTATCAACTATGATTTTTCTGTGTCACCATAGCCGTGTCAATTTGTACTCAGTGGATTTCCTTCTGTCTTTCAGAACAATTCCAGCTGGAAAACTCCCTGCCTTTGTTGTTTTGAGTATTCTGTGGCCAGTTCATGGTCCAGAGAATTTTGTAGAGATGTTCTGACTACTAGAGTTACCATAGTTGTCTTTTGTTACGCTGTATTCCATTTTTAAGGAATCCAGATGGAATCCCTTTTCCTCCACCATCTTTGCAAAGCCAAGCATCACTGCATTTTGCAGGGTTGCAGTAACAGGATTTAAGTCAGACTTCAGTACACAAAAGAAGCACAGAGATTTTCTGCTCAATGTTTAAATTATCATGTAGCTCCTAGTGAGGGACCTGAATACTTTTGAAACCCTTTGGTAACGTGTAACTAGAGGTTTGATCATCCCTTAGTCAAATTGATGAATAATTCCTGCTCACCCCAGCAAAAGTGACCTAGGAAAAACCCCTCTGAGCTTTCCTGAGTTGCAAAGGTATCTTGATAAATGTGTCCCACAGTAACATTACTGTGGCATAGTCTGTATCCAATTCTCTTAAGGGCTGGAAGAGATGCTTGAGGCATGTCAGCTGTTGCTGGTTGCAGCTTGTTCAGCCATCCTGCTGATGGAAGGATATTCTGCCATGCCTGAAAGTGTTCTCCTGTAAACCTCTCCTCACAATCCTTGGTTCCTGCTGAGTGGGCCTTGCTGTTGTTTGACACTGGATTTGAGCAGTTCACCCCGTGGTTGGATGCAATGGAGCAGGTGTGGCAGCCTGGTGTTCTCTTCATGGACACAAGCACCAGAGTAATTCCCTTTTGAAGACTTACTCCTAATCTTACCTGCAAATATCAAACTGTCAGAAAGTCTGATCCACTGTCTCAACACCTGAGCATCTGATTCTGACCTTGGATATCAATGTGGGTGACACTTGTGTGTGTGCTGCTTGAGCTGAACGTGTTCCCAGCATGGCTCAGCTAAAAATCTCAATGTTGATGAGAATTTCCTTGAAATTATGATAAAGTTTGAAAATCCTAGAGGAGCTGCTGCTTTGCAGTGAGCAGCTCTGTAGCTTGCTTTGTAAGTGTGAGAGGCTGTTTTGTTCTTTTGAGGAGAGCAGTGTGACAGTGTGGTGTGCCTCTGACAGTCTTGCTGACATGTGGAGCAAGACTTTGCAGGTCTGATGCCAGCTCACATTAGAGTAGCACATACTCCATAAAAGACTTCTTGCTAGAAGGTAGTTCCTCCTGCATGAATGGTGCTTGGGCTTCTCTTTGGTTTTGTTTTTGTAGCCCTTGCAGTAGGAATAAAGTTACATGTTTCTCTTTTAAACATAAAACTGGTAGGTTTCTTCTTTTTTTGTACAATAGAGATATTTCAGTGTTTCTTGGTTATTTTGGTTTTTTTCCCTCTGAAATGCTGTTAGCAGCTCCTCTGCTACTTGATTTGATACTGACTTAGTTTCTGGAGTTTTAGTTTCTGTGCTTAGAGTAACTCTGAATCTTAGCTGATAGTTTACAAGTGAGTGTTACAGCGTTAGGTTGCTGATCAGCAAATGCTGACCTGTGAAAACCCTGAGAAGGGTCACTGGCACTCGAGAATAAATTCTTCCCCAAACATTAAATAATGTGTGAAGCTTAATATCAAGTAAATGTTACTGTAGGCTTGTGAATGAGACAGCAGAGCCACCTGTTGCCTGTGGGAACTGTGTGCAACCAGGTGTGTGAGCACACAGGCCACGTCCATATGCCTTTGGCATGGTGGAATTGTAGTGTAGAACTTCTTCAGGATGTGGCACACAGCTGGAATAGACTTGGGAGGTAGGCTCTCTCCTCCCCTTGTCTCAGAGAATCCATGATCTCTTCTGTGGGTGGAGAGGGGAATGAAAGGTGGATGAGGGAATTTAGGGAGCATTACCATTTATTCTTGCAGCTGAATGGATGAAATTGGCTGAAATCATCCTTTGAGTCCTAGACAGGAAGATGAGAACACCAGTGTGATGTTTTCAGGAGGTGTTGTTTCTACAGTGCTGCTTGAGATGTGAACAGTGCCAGTGCTCTGGGAAGTTTGACTTTGCTTGGATTGTGGCTCCAAAGTGATGACAGGATTTTATGTGCACATCTGGCAGCAATAACAGCTCACAAAAGTATCACATGGAACCAACTGGGGATTTCATCATGCTCTTTAAGATTATTTTAACACCTTGGAATTCTGAGTAACCTTTTAATTAAAATACTGATTCACAAACCAAGTCTTTTGAAGAACGGAAACCAAGTTCCATCAACAGTGGCATAAGGATTCCTGATCCTCAGGCATAGCTACATCAGAGGGAGAAGTGAGAATCTTGCTTTAGAGATCAGTGGTTGGGAAGCATTTTTCCCTATGTTTGAGTGTGCCTCAAAGTCCTTTAAGGTAAATGGTGTTTTTACAGTTTACATGATGGATTTGGTTTGTTTATGCATTTTTAACGTGTGGTTCAGTAACAGTTTCGTCTTGGAAACCTTTGTAAATATGGTGGAGCTGGCAGGTTCTTTATAACTCAATAAAGTCACCTGAAATAGAATTTAATTTGGCTTCAGTCTTTTTTTTTTTTTTTTTTTTTCTCCCTTCTACTCCTATCCCCTTTGTTTCCTTTTCAGGGCTGATAAGTAAATAAAACTGACCTTCAGGGTTCCAAAACTTCTCAAGCAGTTGTTTATCACACAGCATGCAGTCAATTGGGTTAAAATAGTGCTGGGGCCAACACTTCCTCGTGTTTACATGTAAAGAAGCTGTGTTGGAGGGAATACATACCCCTTCAAAACCATGGGGGCATTTACTTGGAACAAGGAACTTTAGTTCCAGAACAGTGGATCTAAACAAATGCTGACTGATTCCCATGCTTGCCTTTCCTTTTAGAAAGCAGCATTACTTTCTGATGGAGTGTTTAGAGCTGTGGCTTCTGCAGACAAAGCCAACCCCTTCAGTCTGCAAAGCACTGTGATGCCAAGCAGAGTTGGAACTCCAATGACAAGCACATGGAACTGCAAGCCTGCTGAGGATTGCCTTTTGTTGCTGACCTTCCCATGGGAAGCCTTGGATGCTGGGATAATGGGAGGCAATATAAAAGTCCTAAGAAAAGTCAGACATTCAGGTAGAAGTGGGGAAGACACAGCTGTGGTGCTTAAAAAAGAAAGCATACTAAAGACTTTTTAAAACTTGGTCTTTTGATTGTGTTGATATTGAGTGGGGAATGGAACAGATCTGTCTGAGCCATTTGTGTACTGGTGTTTATAATTTTGCAGTTAATATGGCACTGCTGCCAACCAGTTCAAAATAGTATTGGTATTTTAGGGTGTATTCCCTGCCTTTTCCCCAGTCAGTTTTTTATTTTGAATTAGTAACACCTCACATTGTTCCAGAGCCATGTCCACAGTTTCCTGTGTTGGGAAAAGATCAGTTGAAGACCAGCTTGATTTCAGTCTGCCATACTTTTGTGCCAAGGACTTTGCCATGAACCTGCTCTGCACAGCCTGAGGAGAGACTGGCTCTCTAACTATTCACAACTTCAAAATTTAAACTTTACTTTCCTTCTTTTTTCTTTTTTTTTCTTTTTTTAAATTTTAGTTGGTGGGGAGTGCTCATTTTCAAAGTTCATAGTAAATGACTCTTGCCTTGTGTGTCTTCTCTCCTGGCCTCAGCATCTCCTCAGCCTTCAATTGTACCCAGGACTGAGCGTCTGCCTGCTAAAATTCCAAACAGTGCAGGATTTCTCCCAGACCCAAGCTGCCGCCCCCTAGAACTCTGGCTGCCTTTGGAGTGCCAAATGCCTCCTGTGACCGGACATCAGGAAACTGGAGGAGTGAGCTTTGTTTTACAGGGAAGGGGGCCCCTGTTCATGTCCAGGTCCCTGTAGCCCAGAGTTGGTGTCTGCCTGCTAAAATTCCAAACAGTGCAGGATTTCTCCCAGACCCAAGCTGCCGCCCCCTAGAACTCTGGCTGCCTTTGGAGTGCCAAATGCCTCCTGTGACCTGACATCAGGAAACTGGAGGAGTGAGCTTTGTTTTACAGGGAAGGGGGCCCCTGTTCATGTCCAGGTCCCTGTAGCCAAGAGTTGGTGTCTGCCTGCTAAAATTCCAAACAGTGCAGGATTTCTCCCAGACCCAAGCTGCCACCCCCTAGAACTCTGGCTGCCTTTGGAGTGCCAAATGCCTCCTGCAAACTGACATCAGGAACCTGGTGGAGATTTGTTTCCAGTGGAAACAGGCTCCCATTTGGGTAGAGGTCCCTGTGGCCGGGAGTGGGTTTCTGACTGTTAAAATTCCGAACAGTGCAGGATTTCTCCCAGGCCCAAGCTGCCACCCCCTAGAACTCTGGCTGCCTTTGGAGTGTTAAACACCACCTGCAAACTGACATCAGGAAGCTGGGATGGTGAGTATTGTTATACTGGGATAAGAGCCACTGTTCATGTCCAGGTCCCTGTGGCTGGGACTGGGTGTCTGCCTGCTAAAATTCTGAACAGTGCAGGATTTCTCCCAGAACCAAGCTCCACCTCATAGAACTCTGCCTGCCTTTGGAGTGCCAGACACCTCCTGAAATCTGACATCAGCAAACTGGTGGGTGAGTTTTGTTTCCCATGGAAGCAGGCCCCTGTTTGTGCCAGGTCCCTGTAGCTGGGAGTGGGCTGCTGCCTGCTAAAATTCCAAATGGTGCCTGATTTCTCCCAGATCCAAACTGGCACTGCCTAGAACCATGGCTGCCTTTGGAGTGCCAAATGCCTCCTGCAAGCTGAAATCAGGAAACTGAGGGGGTGAGTTGTGTATTACAGAGAAAAGGACCACTGTTTGTGTCCAGGTCCCTCTTCCTGGGACTGGGCTTCTGCACAGGAAGAGGAGAGGAATTTGACATGACAGCTCTGCTGCTCAAGGAAGCTCAGAGCTGTGGTGGGAACTGACTGATGATTCAAACCAAGGGTGCAGAAGGGGTTGGAATCTCCCTTTGATAGCTGAGCTGAACAGGTGTTGCTGCCTCTTCCTTGTGGTGGCCAGAGGTTCTGGTGGTAGGTGAATGTAAGAGAGAACTTAGACTTTGCACAGAGACCAGGATGGCTGTGACATGGCACTCCTCTTCCCACTGCCTTGTTCCTCAGCAGCCAGGGCTTGGGTCTATTCCAGCAGAATTTAGNGTGGTGGCCAGAGGTTCTGGTGGTGGGTGAATGTAAGAGAGAACTTAGGCTTTGCACAGGATGGCTGTGACATGGCACTCCTCCTCCCACTGCCTTGTTCCTTGTTCCTCAGCAGCCAGGGCTTGGGTCTATTCCAGCAGAATTTAGCAGCCAGGTTGTGTCCCCACACTACAGAAAGAAGGGGCAGCAGGGGAAGAGACTCCCTGTTCTTGCTCTTCCCGTTATGCTGACAGAGCAGGGGAGGGCAGCAGATCCCAGGCTACAGCTGTTGCTGTGCTGGGGTGTCCCTTCCAGTGCAATGAAGTGGCCTAAAGATGACTTCTGATGGCTCTTTTGAAGGAAGGGCGTTGGCTCCAGCTCAGCTGGAGATGGCAGTGTGGATGATCCTTGTGGGTCCCTTCCAGCTCAGGGTATTCTGTGCTTGTTGCTGTGGTGCTGCAATTACTCTTACCAGGCTTCAGAAAGCAGTTGTGGCCCTCACAGGAGCCCTGGCACTACAGATGCTGTGTCTGCAAGCATTATTAATTACCATTAACAGAGCCATGTTCTTCCCCAGGTCTCCCCCAGCTCCCCCTCAGCACAGCACACGAGTATTTCCTCACCTCCCTTGGTACTTTTATGCAAGTATTGGTTTGGGAACAGAAATTCTCTTTCTGCCAGGCAAGCAGTGTGAATCTAGTGACAGCAAATGCTTACATTTGTGCTGCTGCTAGCCCCAGAGGAGCCAGGCAGTGCTTTGCTGCCATCTTCCAGGTTGGTGATTTCTGCCCATGAGGAGCAAACGGCACAACTGAATACACACATGGAGCCCCCTGATCCTGCCAGAGCTGCTTAGTGGAGGTGCTTGTTTCTTTCAGACAAAGCCTTTTCCCCCTCCTTGTTCCTGGTGATAATCTAGCAGAAGAGTTGGAAAGTAGGAATGTGCATGTGCTATTAAACCCTTAACTAGACTGAGGATGCCTTGCTCAGTAATTAACTACCCACCCAGTGCATCCTGCTTTCCTGACAGACACTTGTCAGGCTCTCAGTGACTACTGTGATTAAAGCTGGGCTAGACCTCTCAGATCCGGGATTCTTCTACTGTTCCTGAACTGCACGGGGTTTTTATCTCGTTTTTTTTCTCGAGTGTCTATGGAAGGCAGTGATACTGGCTGTTCTAGGAGTGAGAAAGGAGGCATAAAGACCCCGGAGTACCCCTAAAGGCAAAGCAATTGCACAAGTTGCAGCTGTGGATGGACTTGTAGAAAAGCAAGTGGACAACAGGTGGAGCAAGTGCATTGTGGTAAAGCATGCCCAGGAAAACAGGTCGGTTTTACACTCCTGTGTGCACACGGGGACAGTGAGTGTAACCACCCTCTCCTAAGGGGCAGCACATTATCTCTGCCAGAGCTGCCCTGTAGTTTAACAAGTGGTGTGAGGGCGAGTTAGCTCTGGTGTGGAATAAATTGCAGCCATCATCTGGGGTTGCTTGTGCAGATTAGTCCTGCTTTAGTCTCACATCAGCAGCTTCACCAGACCGGGCAGTGCTGCGTGAGAAGAGGTGCTCAGCAATGAGCAAATGCCAAATTAAAAAGAACATGAATTGGAAGGTGCCTTGGATTTCACGTATCTGATTTCAGATACTCTTGTACTATTTTGTTCCAAGGGCTCTTGTATCCTTCTCTTTCCCTGTCAGAATTTGTGGAAATTTATCAGCATTTTACATTCTGTCAAATTGAGCTTTGAGAAAGGCAGTTCAGACCTCGTTTACACCTGCCTTGAAATATGTGGACTGGTGTGGGTTACCCAAGTAGAGTGAGTCTGTAGGTGTAGCTGATAGAAAAAGACTCTTGCAAAGTAAATTTTCATTCCTGTTCTGCAACCTTCCCTAACACATCAGTGTAAAAATTCTCATTAGTGATGCAAAACTCATGAGCTTTGTTTTTGCACTTGGTGTGTACTTCAACCTGTATCTCTAAAGGAATTTTTAAAGTACATGAACATACACATTTCAATTTCATGAAATGTTGTGGGAACTGATACTTAATTTTTGTTGGACAATAGCAAAACAGAATAAACTTTCCCAGACCTCATTTTCTCAGGTGAAAACTTTAGGAGACCCTACAGAAATGAAAAGTATTTTGTTTCAAAGCTGGAAATCTCATATTCTGTGCTTTCCCTTCTGTGTGGTTGGCTCGAGTGTTTTCCATGGCCAGAAAAACCTCCTTTTACCTAGCACGAGTACTTTATATCCTATTGTCCTCTAGTTCCTTATTTAGCTTCTCTGCCCTTCCCTTTTGATACCTTAGAACTCAAATTCCACAGGAGCTTGGATTTTGGTCCTGTTTTCTTAGCTTGGAAAGCATGAATCAGATTTGGTCAGAATCCACCAGAAATACTGACATCTTTGTTCAGAACAATGAAAGAAAATGAACACTGGCAAGTGCCATAATGGTTTCCATAGAAAGCTGCTCTCTGCACAATAAGGAAACAAATGCCAGCTGGCTGAAAACTCACATGGTCCTTCATGTTTGTTTGGGTGGAAGAGTTATCACTTGGCTCTGGGTGATGCCTTTGGCTTCTGTGTTTTTCACATCTTCTCAGGTTTGTGGTTTTTTTCCCTATCCCCTGATGTGCCCCTGCCCTAAACTTCCCCATCCAACCACAAAGTGCTGTCCAGGTGCTCACACAGCCTTCTTTCATGGCACCTTCCTCCAAGCCCTGCCAGCCTCAGACTGCTTTCCAGAGGTGCTTCCATGGGGGGAGACAGGGTCAAGTGTGGAATGGGTTTGAGGGGGAGATACATCTGAAAAAGCCTGAGAACTGCTGTGCTGAGGTATGGATTTCCAGCTGGATCACATTTTATATTTTACAGTCCTGTCTGCATTCCAACGATGCACAGGGGAAAATGAGGATTTTTATATTTTAGCTGGAAAAAGCCACCCACGTGAGAGAAACACTGAGTGACCTGCTTTCCTCTTCATAATTTTTATCAGCTTGTTCTGTTCTCCCTGCTCCTCCAGCAAAGCTCTTTCCCACCACGATGCCCAGCAGTTTTTCACAGCTGACAGTGGTGGAACTTGTTGCATGGCAGGATGTGATGGAGGCAGCAGGAGGGCTCTGTGGCCTGGGTGTGTTTCTGTGGTGCGTGGGCTCAGCAGTGCCACATGACAAATGACTTTTTGCTGCTGTGGCTGGCCAAAGACCAGTGTGTGCCTCCACCACTGCTGGTGAGATCTGTGGTTGTTCATCACCTCATGGATCAGGTCTTTTGTTCATGATATCCCTCAAAAAAAGCATCATACTTAACAGGCACTGCTTGATGTTAATTCCTTCAGTGCCCAAGGGTGGCAAGCCAGGAATGAAGAAGAATTGGTTGAGTTAACAAATGGAAAAATCGATTACAGAAATATTAGGGGTGCTATATTAGATATGCCTGTACTCCCCAGAGGATCATCTAAGGGCTGTCAAAAGAATGGGCAATCTGTTTTCCAGTTTTCTGTAGCTTTGACTTGGTTTTCGTGGAGATGAGAAAAAAGGCTCCACAGAGCCTGGTTCTTTGGTCTTGGTTCAGAAGGAGCTTAATAGGTTTGCCTCCAATGTCCCTGCTTTTGAGTTATGCACAGTAATTTCCACTGAACTCAGCACTTCTGTAAAAGCAGGTCACTTGAAGAGCTGTCTCAACTGGATGCAGAGAGTGTGAGTGTGTGATCTTGTCCAGCTCTGAGACAGTGTGGGGGGAAAGGGTGAGGTGAGGAAGTGCCTTTGTCATGCAGGTCCAGTTGCTGGACAAATGTTCAGCCCTCGTGTGTTCAACATGTCCCCTGGTGACCACAGAATATCTTGATTTTGCAATCAGGCAAATCCTCATTTCAAATACAATACTGAATTTAGCTCTCCACACTCTCCTTTTGCTGTGTTCACCTTGATTCTTATAACCTGGGGTGCTGATCCTTGTTTTCCCTGCTGTAAATTGTGGAGGTCCAGCTGTCTGCAGAGGGAGAGAGGGCCAGGCTCCCCACAAGCTCTTTTGTCCCCTGGATGCAGAAATAAAGAGCAGGCTTTGAAATGCAGCCTTGGTATCTTGTCAGCGTATTTCTTGTGAGATTCCTGGGAGGGCCCTTAAAGACAACAGCCTCCATGGGCAGACAGGAAGAGGGCTAGACATTGCAAAGCATGAATAATCCTGAATTCTAGCCTGGTCATCAACCTAATGGAGCTCTGAGTAATAAAATGAGGGTTCTGGGAAAGCTTGAGATTTCTACCTTACCTTCTATTTACAACAGCTTTGTGCATTTTATCTTTGCAAAGTGCTTAAAAGATGGATTTGTTTTTAAAATGGAGTTTCCCTGCCTCTTCACTCATGCTACAAGAACTGTAATAAGCATTTATTTTGTAAAAATTGTAGAGAGACTAGAGCTCAGAAGTCTTCAGTGGCAATTTATATTGCGTTGGTAGAACCATGCTGTAGGTATCTCTGCAAGAGTTTATTCATATGAGTAAATCAATGTCCAAAAACAGTCTGGCCACTTCCAGCTCTGCAAAAGGCACGAAGATTGTTCTCACAAGTCCTTGTAATGCTCTTGCAAATGGCCAGGAGGTTTTTCAAGTTCAATTTAAACAACTATGGTGCCAAATTGGAAGTGGAGGAAGAGTTGCTGCCTTTTTTGATGAAGCACTTCAAGGCATGTTCCTGATAACACTGTTTCCTTTACCAAGGGGGACTGATGGGACAGGCTTTACCTCACCTCCTTGGACACGTCTGCAGTGTAAATATCCCCACTTGAGCAAGGCTTTCCCTTGGCTCCTTGTATTGATAAGAAGGACTAGCAGTCCTTTTTAGGATGTGACTCCTCAGACCTATTTCAGACATTTCATTTAGGTGAGATTTATAGTGGCCTCCCACTATTTTCTTCTCTCCAGTGTGACTAGATCTGATTTGGGATGTTTTACAGAAGCCTCTATCTGCCCAGAGGCATCACTCTGCCTGATTAGATTGGTTCCTGAGCTGCAGAGCTGATTTTGGTAGTTGATACACGTAGCATGCAAACAAACACACAGATGGTTACATTTATACCCTTTTTAACCGTTTGTCTCAAAGCTGGATTTTGCTGTCCATAAAGATGGACACACACAACCTTGGTGTCATGTGTGACTCAGCTTCTTTTCCACCCCATTTAAGGCCACGGCTTTCCAGCCTGCCTGGCAGTGTCCTGTGCTGCCCAAAACCCCCCTGAGGGGATGTCTGCAGACTGATGTCTTTGCTCCTCAGCTGCAGCACAGGCAAATCCAGGGTGCAAACACATCCTGGGGCTGTGACTGCACAAGCCAGGAGGATTACATCAGGGTCGGTGCACTGTGGCTCAGGAGAGAAACACTCCCACGACTTTTCTTAGAAAGTCAAATGCTTTACAGAGCTTTGGTTTTCATTTTCTGTAGGCTCCAGCAGGTCCTGCTGGGGAGACGGGTCAAGGTGGAGGGAACTGGGCTCTTTTCTCTCATTATTGGAGTGTTAAATATTTTGCAGAATTCTGGTGTTGAAAGCTGCAATCCAAACAGTTGAGAAAAAGTTCAGACCTGCATACTTAGCTTCCAGAAAATGCCCACATGAATTTCTCTGATTGAAGTGGAGCAACCACAAGGGAAATTCTCAGGACAGACAACTTCAAATTCTAAATAGAAATGTAACAGGAAATTAAAGTAAAAAAGAAAGACCTATGACCAATATCCATAAAGAACCATTTGACCAGTGTCTAGATTTCAGCCTCATAACAAATCTAGGCAAACCACAAAGAAATAGGCATTTGTTATGCTTTCCCAGTTATGTTTCTCAAGCTCATTTACTTGAAGTAAATAAAATGGCCTCAGGAAATTAGTGTATGACAGTTCTCATTGATGCAATTGTAACTGTAAAGCATACTTTACAGTATTAATGTCAGCATCCAGTCATTACTTTGCAGTTGGTTTAATTGGATGCCTCTGATAATTAGGAGCTCAATCCTGACTCTAGTGATCCTTTCAGGACTTCTTCCTTTGCACAGCTGAGTGTGTCTGTGTTTGGTGTATATAGCCAACAGCTAAGAGAGATTTCAAATAATGGAGCTCCAGTCTCCCTGACAGCAATTCCCAATTGTCTCTTTGTTTTGGGAGACAGTGGAGACAGCCCTGGAAGGACATGGGCCTGTTGGAGCAAGCCCAGAGGAAGGCACCAAGATGCTGAGAGTGATGGAGCACCTCTCCTGTGAGGAAAGGCTGAGAGAGCTGGGATTGTGCAGCCTGGAGAAGAGAAGGCTCCAGGGTTACCTCATTGTAGCTTTGCAGTATCTGATGGGAGCCTAAAAGGAAAATGGAGAGGGACTCCGAGGGCATGTAGTGACAGGACAAGGGGGAATGGCTCCAAGCTGAAAGAGAGCAGGCTCAGATGGGATATTTGGAAGAAATTCATTGCTGTGAGGGTATGAGGCCCTGGAACAGGTTGTGCAGAGAAGCTGTGGATGCCCTGGGCAGGCTGGATGGGGCTTTGAGCACCCTGGTCTAGGGGAAGGTGCCCCTGACCATGGCAGGGACTGGAACTGGGAGGTCCCTTCTGCTGAGGAACACCTTCACTGCAGGGTCACGGGCTGCAGCTGCTGTGGGTTGAACTCTGGGTGGGAGCATGGGACAAGAGGCTTTGTTTTCCCTAAACTTCCAAGCCAAACTATTCTGTGATTCTATGATTTATGCAGGGGCTTGGGAGCTGCTTTGTCCCAAGTCAGAGGTTAAGACCACAGGTAATTGGGAGCAACTTGTGAATCTTCCACTCATGCAGGGCTTAGGGGCTTTCAAAATACATCAGGGACATGGGCGAGCTGCAAGACCAACAACCCCATTTCCCACATAAAATAAGGCAAAATACTGACAGGTGGAGATAAGATGTGTTTCCTGAAAGACCATACATAACACAATAAATCTATGTCCCTCTTCCCCAGAGGCAGTGCAAAGTCTGATGTGAGAATCCAAGGAAACCTGAGTCAGACACCTCTGTCTCACTGTGTGCCCAGATATTTATTGAGATAAAAGAGATCATACAGCAGTTTGAGGTGTGTGAGCTGCCTTCCTCTGCAGGAAGAGCAATCCTCCTGCCACCTCCTGAGTGACTTGGAAGTCTCCCATCTACTCCTGCAGCAAGGTGTGCTTATCTCTATATAAAAGAAGGCAGGAGCAAGCATATGAAGCAAGCGTGGGCTACTATTGTGAAGAGCTGGTTATGGGGTTTTTTTTCCTTCTTAGAGTATTTCAGAAGACAAAAGTGTTTGGTTTTTTTCCCCCCCCCACAGATTTAAAAAATGAAATGAGAAACCACAACTTTGGGGTACAAATACTTTGTTTATAAAACTGGAAATTATTTTGGGAAGTGGGTTTTTTTTTCAAAATTCCTTTTTAACAGAAAATAGTCTAAGAAAACAGGAGAAAACTCAGTTTTAAGTCTGTGCTTCTTTGTCCAACAGGAAAACATTTTGCGAGGACAAAAAGATGGAGGGGAAAAACGCTATTATAATCTGCTACAAAAATACTTGGCATTTTAAGAACATTTTTATGCCTTTGTTTGCATCTTGCTCTGCCCCTTATTTGTCGTAATTTAGCTTTCTCAAGATGCAGTTTTATTTACCCAGGCATTTTGTGAAATACGTCACGCTCTGAAAGGAAGGTGGCAAAAAGGACAGTTCCTGTCTCAAGGCAGCATTCCTGGGGGAAGATCACTGTGCTGCAGCTCTCTGGAAGGCAGATAAATATGCTCCAGAGGAATTTCAACCCACTAAGAATGTTTGCTGTGAGTTGTCTTTTGCTTAGAAGTACTGCACGCACGTCATCTCGCCAAATGATTGTTCTCACACCAATGATTTCCTGTGTTGAGAAACTGCAAACCTCTGTGTGAAACTGCAGCTTCCTAAAGGCAGCTGAAAGTTCAGGATGGAAACTGGTTATGGGCTGCAGTAGGCTGGGGAGGAAGGGACTTTTCCTCCTCATGTTGCACCAAAGACTTGCTCTAATCCTCGGTTTTCAAATGCTGGGGAGAAATTATCCTTGGTGTATGATTTGTTGTTAACATGAGGCAGTTTTTGAAGGGCTTTGTGACTTTCTGTGCCTGTAGGATTGATTTCTGCTTGTCCTGTCATTTCCTCTGGTGGCAGACAGAGGCAGCACAAATTGGCAACAGGGCTGATAATTAGGGTCGCTGAACTTTTTTAAAAAATCCAACATCCTATTTTCTTCTGTGAATATTTTTGTTAAACTTCAGCCCTAGAGGATGGTGGTGTTATTTTCCACACCAGAAGTTTTCCTCAGAATAGAGTATCAAATGCCAGATCCCAAAGGACTTGCTGAATCTCCAGTTAGGAAATAAACTGAAAGGTCTCAAGAAGGAGGAGGAGAGAGAGGATGCAGTTTGCCTCGAAAGTGCAGGGGCTGGCAGGGAGCTGGGATTAACCTGTGACACTCTGCCACAGATCTAAGGATGTGGGGAAAAAGGAATAACTCTCAGTGCTGGATTTGCCTCACTAGCTCCTACCCCAAGAGGCACTGCAGGCCTCCAGTCCCTTCTGAACTGATGGGACTCCATGCTGCACCCTCTGTGCTGCTGATACCCAGGAGCAGTTTGATCAGATGTCGCCCTAATTCTTCCAAGTTTTCCTGATGCACTTTCTAACTCAATGTTTGGTAGTTCTTAGTTCACTTTCTCATGAATCGATGCTATTATTAGAAGCTTGTTTATGCTAAGACAAAGTCGCTGGAAATTCCTTCTCTTGGGAGTGGAAAGTGACTGATTGACATTTGTCTTGACCAGTGTGATGGGAGAGGTGTCCACCTTCTCCTCCAATCCCTGGTCCTTGTGGAAATACTATAAAATGGAGTCAGATATTTGAATAAACAGTTTTCAGCCTTCTCGTGAGAATGTGTCCTGTGTGTCCTTGGGGAGTGACCCGCAGCGACAATCAGTGACTGAAAAGGGCTCTTATTTCTGCTGGGCAGAACCCACAATGGCTACACAGAGGTGCCTCTCGTGCCTCCAAGCCAAAAATCAAGTCAGCCTCCTGCCATGAGTTTGCAGTAGCTGAGATGTCCCTGCACCACCAGGAACTCAAACCCTGCCCAGTGGGCTGAGCTGGACCAGAGACACCACCACTGAAAATTACTGCACAAACAAAGCCAGCAGGTTTTCTGGCGTGTCCAGGTCTGTCAGCAGCAGCATTATTGAGGGTGGGAGCCAGGGAAGAAGTGGGTGGCAAGAACCCCTCTCAGTTTGAAGACCTTTCCCATGTCAGGGAACTCCCCCTGATTTTTGGGTATTGCTCAGCTACAGGAGCAGAGCACTGACAGTGCTGGAATAAAGGACAAGAGCCCTGTGGTTTTCCAAGGCTTGTAAATGGAGTTGGGCTGTCCCAGATCTGAGATCCCTTTACAGTTCTTTCCTTCTACTACCGAGATGCTCTTGCTCCATCTAGTGAGGACATTTATTGCTCATCCTGGCTTGGTTTGGGCTGTGGAGGAGGCCTGGGCAAAAATCACATCATTTATGCATTTGACCTATGCAAAGATGGGAATTACCCAGGAAGAGTCAAGGTTTGATTTTGTTAGAGGAGCAAGAATGGCAATGATTTTAGCTTACAGCTGCTCATTGACATATCTATTAAATTATTAAAAAAAAAAAAGACTTGAGGGGTTTTTTAATGAACTTTCCCATGAAAATCTATTTATGTTTATGTTCAGTGGGTGGGTTTGCTTATGTGAATAAAACAAACTAAATAAACCAAACTACACCCCCCCAAAAAAAAAACTTGCTAAATTCATCATCTCTTCAAAACAATGAAAAATTTTATTATTTAATATTATTCATTTATTATGCTAAAAAATAATTTACCTATCAAATAAACAATTTTTCCACTTTTCTTCCAAAAAATATTTTCGCAAACCAATTAAAAAACCCCCAAACATTTAAATTTACTTTCTACAAAAACCCCATTCCAACATTTCTTCCCGAATTTACCCTAAACCAAAACAAACACAACACCATATATTAAAAAATACAAATATATTCTGCAAACACACAAGCTGAAGACACAGGGCTGCCATGTCGAAAGGGATTTTTGGTTTTTTATGTGAAAAAGGTTTTTTAGTTTAAAAAAAATATTTAATAAAGAATGTTCCCTTCCTCCACAAAAAAAAAAAAAAAAAAAAAAAAAAAAAAAAAAAAACCCAAACAAAAAAAAAAAAAATTTAAAAAA